>CM076572.1:109252284-109440876 GCA_034641835.2 Pinus albicaulis
CGAAAGCAATAGAGGCAGCAAGAAGAAAGTCAAAATGTAACAGTCATAGAAGCACAATCTTAATGAAGAACCCATTATCTGTAGTCTGACAGAGAGGCAAAAGTGACGTGCTGCAGATTTATGCGTAGAGAGTTACAAAATTCCGGGAATCGCACTCTCCAACCGGCGGAGCAGAGGCAGAGACAGAGGTAGAGAGCTGTTATAATTCCGAGAATCGCCCAACCCGGAGGACATATATAAAATTCCGAGAATCGCCCAAGCCGACAGATACAGTCGTATGTATAATTCTGAGAATCGCCCAACCCGGAGGACAGATATAAAATTCCGAGAATCGCCCAAGCCGGCAGAGCACATATAACATATACAAACATTATTCCGAGAATCGCCCAAGCCGGCGGAGCACATATAACATATACAAACATTATTCTGGGAATCGCTTCACTCCAGCGGCAAAATATATATATAAACATATATATCAGTTATATACAAGCGGAGCGCTTTAACCAAAGGTTCTATCAAAACGAAATGGATTATAAGGTGGGACCCCTCCCCAATCGCAATCGGAGAAAAGGTTCAATCGGCGGAGTTTTGTTATGTGCTCCGATTAAAGGCCGGACCCGATTGAGCTATATGCCACAGTTTAATGCAAATCGCATCCGGAATCTCAATCGCAATCGGAACTCTACGATTGATCGCACGACTTTGTAAAACGCTGCGATTGAAGTGGCGAACCCGATCCAGTTATAAGCGGGAGTTGATATATGCAAATCGCATCCGGAATCTCAATCGCAATCGGAACTCTCCGATTGATCGCACGAATTTGTAAAACGCTGCGATTGAAGTGGCGGACCCGATCCAGTTATAAGCGGGAGTTGATATATGCAAATCGCATCCGTGTTCCGATCGCAATCAGAGCTTTTCTATTATGCGCCCCGATTGCATTTGATTGAAGCCCGGACCCGATGGGCTTATTAACTATGATTAACAAGTGTTTGAGTTCCAGTTCTAATCGCAAACGGAAATTTGTGAAGGCGCTGTTATATATAAATATATATATATATATATATAAAGTTTTTGCGATTGTATTGAAAAGTGCCGCGTGGTCTGTGGACCCACGGGCCTTGGCTTAAGGTGGAGGGCGATTGTTTATATAAAATAATTGTTGTGAGATATATAAAACATGGTTGCAGTTGTATTAAAACATGTCGCGTGGTCTGTAGACCCACGGGCCTCAGCTTAACGGGAGGGCGATTATTAATGTAATACAATTGTAATATATGTATGTTCCGGCCTGTGGAACTCGCCACATCAACAAGACACTTGCTGCGTGTAAAGGATTGAATTATAGTCAGCAGATTCATTTATATATAAAGCGCTGGTATAAAAATAAAATAAAAATGCAGTTCATAAATTCAGGAGTTACGCAGTAGCCATAAACAGAAAGGCATACAGAGAAGAGAAAGGGACAAAGAGACAGTTAGAGAAAAGACAAATGCGCAGCAAGCCAAGAGACAAAATGAGTGAGCTGGAGTTCAAATTGTAATTCGAATGTAAATGTTTTAATTGTTTTTATTGTTTGTGATGCATTGGCAAGTCTCCGGGAGAAAACAAACTCCCACTGTAATGTTAAAATTGACACCTACAGTTATAATTTCTGAGTAAGATGATAAAAGGAGTGAGAAGGTAGAAGGCAAAGAGACATGACTTTCCATTTCGAATTCCAAGCAGAATACAAACAGTCATGTGAAGAAATCTATAAATAATATCATCTTGATATTCAAAAAAAATGTGGAGAGAGTAAATCGAGAGAAGGCAGAATATAGAAGAATAAGACAGAGAAGATTAATAAAAGCAGAACAGAAGGAGAAGCTACAGAACAGAGCTGATATCTAAGGTAAATCAGCAAACTTTCAGTTTGATAAATTGAGGAAGTTGGAGCTTCCCTATCAAGTTGCAGCTTGATAGTCGTCAGTTGTAGCTGACTGAGGTTGGAGCCTCCTGTAGGTTGGTGCCTGCAGAAAACTGAAGGGAGTTGGTGCTTCCTTGCAAGTTGTAGCTTGCGGAATTGAGGTAGGAGCCTCCTGTAGGTTGGTGCCTGCAGAAAAACAGTGGTGAGAGGGAGTTGGAGCTTGCCTTTGCATCACAACAATAATAAGATGTGGTTTTCTCCCTTTATGGGTTTCCACTTATATCTGGAGTCTCTGTGCATGATATTTATGTATTGATCCGATATGTATCATTTGCTTAATACCTGCTGCTCTCAAATTAAGTCTACTGCTCTATTAAACTAATACTTTCAGATTACATTCTAAGATTACTCTCACATCAAATAGAGTTTGAAATGAAGGTGTAAATAAGTTTATTGAAAATTTTAAAAGATCAGGAATGTATTAAACTGATTCACCCCCCCCCCCCCCCTCTCAGTTTTATTAGAGATTCAACATGAAATTCCTTCTTCCATCTAGACTATTTTCTAGAGGCATCATCTTCCTCAGAATCCTCTGAAAAATTGACTCTTCCCTTTCTCTTCCTTCTGGAATCTTCACCTTCTTGACTATTTCAAGAAGCCAATTATCTTATTAGTCTATCCTACTCCTCACTGGATAAATATAGCCTTTCATTGTGGCTTTTAAGCTGCGCCATTTCTCTTTGCATTCTATGCAACATAGCCATCAATGGAGCATTTGGATCTGGTGTGTTTTCTCCACCACCCAACTCTACATATAGCTTGTCTTCTATACCATAGTTCGTAGCTGTATACTTTAGTACTGTTCATTGTACATGAAATTAAACGTTACAAAAATTTTAATTCCATAAAATTTTCCAACAGAATACAATTTCTGTATGAGCACATAATTTTCCCAGTGTTTTTAGCTAGTGCTCTGATACCATTTGTAATGTCTCTCAGTCCACAAATTTTGTTTTCGTCACATCTTGACGACATATCAATCACATTTTTCTTTATGTCATTGATATGCTTGCATTATTCATTAATAGTCAGGATTCTAATCTCCTACTTAACTATTCCTCTCAAGACACATTTGTGCATTTAGTTAAACCTTATCCTTTGTCTTAAGCCTGTCGAAGAAACATTGACGAATTCACCTTTGTAAGGTTCTTAACACCTCTATTATGTAATGCTATATTATATTTAACAGGGACTAATAACTTATGAGGGATATAATAAATTATCACCCTTCTCAATTCAACCATTAAAATGCTTCCCCTTTGGGGATTAAACTTCTTTATCCACTATGGAAAAGGATACAATGGTCAAATTTTCCATCATCAAGATTTATTGATTTTATCATAGATTGAGATATCAAATAATTTAAGTTGAAAAGACTTGCATTTAATAACTCATAAGGAATTTGATAAAATTATAACCTTATCGTTTCATGGGTATGGAATTCGGAAAAGAGCTATGACATAGTTTATTTTATTGATTTTACCAAAAAATTGACACGTTGTATAACAATTTAAGGTTTAGAATACTTCCATGGGTTTAATAGCTCATACAAAATTCTGTAAAACCTGCTATTAAAGGAATTTGGACTATATTTCATGGTAATTTTGGATCACTCATTTTGCTAAAATTAGTTACATAAAATATACACTATAACTATAACATATTTTTAGTATTTCTCTCTAAAAAAATTGAATTAAGTGCCATCTTAGCCTCTTTTCTCACTAATTTTCCATAAGCTTCCACTTTTGCACATTTTCGCATTAACCACTTCTTCTTCATCATATTTGTATGCATTTGATGAAATTATATTTCTATATTTTAGTGTCTTTCTATAAGACACTCATATAGAGCATTTTTTATGGGACCAAGAGCGATTATGGCTATTTTTTCTTCTAGTTTATGTTGCACTTCACTAATGCAAATCATTGACATCATAAGGGATGTACGCTTTTTGATATTCATTAATTATTGTGTATATTCTTATATTTTTAGGAACTTGTTTATTTTCAATGTGAGCATGTAAATTCTCTTGCAATTATTTTATTCCCCTAAATTAAGATGAAAATTTTCAATTTCGGTTATCTTGGGTGGTTAGGTAGAATGGTTGTTATATCCCCTGAGGAGATTCAATTTCATATGAGTAACATGATGATGAGAAATATTTATGAAATGGCTTGCTTTCTATAATGATGATAAATATTTACCCTCTTGTCCTCGAGCTGAGAGAGAGGATGATTTCCCTTGAAAACAAATATGAAATTATCCAAAAATGAAAAATATAATGAAAATTTGGGGGAATTAAAATATACATTGTAGGTAATGGTGTTTTAGAATGATAAAAGTCTTCATGATTCTTTTGATCATTGAAGTTGAAAATTGAGGCACAATTGAATAGTATTCAAATTTGGATAAATGGAATACTAGATTTATCAATACAAATTGCTTAATGTGATACAACATATTAAAAAATAACTCATGCGAATTGGACCGTTGAAGTAGTTTATGGATTAGACCATGGAATGTTGTAGTTGATATATGTAACTCTCAAATAGGTGATGCAACTCGTGAAGTTCCTCATTGGGTAAGGATTGAGGATATAAGCATAAACTCTATGTGAGGGAAAATAAATATTTTTTATGTTAAAATATTCTAGTCTAGAGTATCACTAAACATAGAGAGATCATGTATCATAGGGTGAATCCAAACTGTGGTAATTTTTGAAGTAATATGGTTACATATATACTTCAGTCAAGGAGGATAATTGGTTATAAGTGAGGAGTTAATTTTTTGGGAGTAACTTTAGGATTTTCAAGTTGCATTAGGTTGTTGAAATGAATTTTGCGAGCTTACACTATAGTTTTTTTTTAAATTTGTTGATAGGGAGTGGTTCCAACATTAGGTTTGCACTAATTAAGCATAACTTTAAAAGGATTTGGAGTGGTGTGAGGTTAGATGAAGCACAAAGTGAATCAAACATTCCATAATTTGGTCAAAATTGGGAGGCTTTTTAACTCACTGATTAGAGGGATTGATAGGGATGTAGTCACCATTGTAGACACAATAGGTAATGTGAAAGACTTCATGGGAACGTAGATAGTAGAAAGGGTCTGAGTGGATCCCATTCTAAGAAAGAGGAATTTTGATAGGGATGTATTCATCATTGTACACATAATAGGTAGGGTGAAAGACTTCATGGGAATGTAGATAGTAGAAAGGGTTTGAGTGGATCCCATTCTAATAAAGAGGAAGTTTGAAGATCACTCTTGAAAACAAGGTGGTAACTAACACTATTCTAAATATTCTAGGAATTTAAGAGAAAAACTTTCAAGGGGAAACCTAACTCACTAACAAATATATTAAGTAAGCTAGGATAACTAATTTCAATAAAGATGAAATTGTTGCTTTAATTTTAATTTTTTTAAATAATATAAAAGGAATAGTAAGTTAAATATAATTGAATTTATACTAGTATTTTATATTGATTTAAAATTTTAGTGGTCTTTTCTCTTACGATCTACAAAATAAGATAAAATATCAAAGAAAATTTGTCTACCTATTAACATTCTTTTAGTTTAGTTTATTTTAGTTTTAATTTCTTATTATTTTATTTTATTTTAAATGGTTTTTTTATATATTTTTTTAAATTTTAAGAGAAGAGAGAAGGAAAATAAAAATTGTTTTTGGTCTATTTATTTTAAGTTTGTAAAAAACTTATCATACCTTCATCTATGTGGAAAAAGAAAAAAGCAAGACAAAGATAAGATTTTAACCTCCTTGCATATTTAAATTGGTTTTATAAACTAAAAAAAAAGGTAAGTTAAACTTTTTTTTTATTTAAAATTACTTTTCTTTAGAAAAAAATAACAAGATTAATTTTTCCAATTTTTACGTGTATATGTCAACTACAATAAAATAGACAATTTCCCAAACATCCAAATAAATAAATATGAAACTTGGTGAATAAAAATATATTTCTAACACACCATAAATTATTATTAAACTATTATTAATGTTCTCTTTTAAAGTAAAAAATTTGAAATGAAATCAGAAATTGAAAAAAAAAGAAACATAACCTTAATCAATAAGAATTTAAAATAAAATGTGAATTAATCAATAAAAATTATAAATAAATATGAAAAAAAAAAATATTCAATATAGATACAATCATCTATATAAAAATAAAAATAAGCTCAAATACAACCCTTTTTTAAGATCAAAATGATACCATATTAAAAATGAAGAAAATAAACTCAAATGCAACCTTTTGTTTCGATAAAAGTGACATGTAGCAACTCCAGTAACATAGTGGAGAACATGATAATCAAATAAATAATTACAAAATAAAATACAAAGCAAGAACTTGTATAAAAAATTAAAACTATAAACATAAATTAAATAGATAACTTAGATAATTCATCCATGATTGCATTTCTCTTCATTTGTAATTTCTAGGAGGCTTAAGGAAAAAAAATTGGAAAAAAAGGGTTTAAGATTTTATTGAAATCCATACATTACATTACTCATGTCGTGGAATAACTCTATCATGGAAAAATTCAAGATACAAAGAAAGTAATTCCAAATAAGAAATAACACTGACCCATAAAGGAGGAGGATTCACTGCATAAACTTAAGATATGTAAGATATGATATATTTATTTACATATGAGAAAATATATATATTTATTGACTTTTCTATTCTTCTGAAAAAAAATTGAACCTCCTTTAAAATACACATCAAAACCATGGAGATAATAAAAAAAATAGAAAAACCGACCATCACCAACTAAAAAAAGTGAAAAAGATCAACTGGGCATAACATCGACATTTTCGTGGTTTTTCAATGCCCCTCAATGTTTTCCATCACATCACCACCTTCTCATATTTTCAACGTCACACTATATATTTTCTATCGCATCAACACTTCAACATTGTGTGCTTATTGGAATTTCTGATCATTCCTGAACAACTGAGAGGAAAAAAAAAATTCTCTTCCAACACATAAATAAAAAAAAAGATATTATGCACAAAGATGTGGAGCAGAAAACTATATTTCATTTTTAAAAAAATGGACTGTTACAAGAAATTTCCTTCAGAACTTGTTGTTCTGGATTACAAACAAAAAATTCTCCTCTCTCTGTTTTTCATTTGCTGGTACACTACTACGGACATAGCCACTACTACGGACATAGCTCTTTTGCAGTCTCTCTGTCTTTGTCTTCGTACACTGTTTAATACAAAGTCTCGGCTTACTGCACACACTAAATTACAAATGTTGTCTTATATATATGTTTTAAACTTATATGTTTACAACATATATGAAAAAGAAACCTAAGTTTAAAAACTTAGTTAAATATAACATGTCACGGGAATTAACCAAAAATTAAAATATTAATTCGAACGTTAAAACCTTATGACATTATTTCGCAATAAATTTCAGTGTCATGTGATGGGATTTATTGCATTGATAAGCCCACCCGATGATTGGGCATAAAAGCAATGTGAAATAGCGTCATTAGTCGACGATGGATGTGCTGCTAGAGGTGGGCCATATATTATCACATCGTTTCAGAGGGCTCGTGACATCAGCATGAAATTGTGTGATATCAATTTTTTTCGTTGAAAAGGTGTTGACATGGTATGGTGGGGACGACTTATCACACGGGTTTGAAGACGGATGACTTCGGCACAGAGTTCATGTGATGAACGTTGATTGGTTGGGGGGATAGGTGACGTGGAGCTAGTGGGCTCCATAGAAATTACATGGGGCATTTAAAATCAAAATGAGCGCGAGAGTAATGTATGGTTGGTGAGAGGTTTTAATGGTGGGTAGGTGCGTGGATAATGGCGGGGTTGCATCGTTTAAAGCCACGGTTTTTAATACAGAAAAGGGCTACGACCTTATAGAAAAAATTTGGATTTGTAGGCTTTTAAACACAAGAAATGAATGCACGAGGGAGTGCAAATTCAAACAAAAATTGCTCATGCTCCTGTCCTTCAAAAGACTCACATCAGAAATGAATTGTTGTTGTCATCCTCTTCAGATTGCAGTTGCGGTTATCTCCAACACTCCCCCTTAATCAAAATTGTTGCTTTCATACATTCCCAGGCATTTCCTAAGATAATCAAAACTTTTATGCCCCAATGGTTTTGTCAAAATATCAGCATATTTCTTTTCTGTTCTACAATGTTGTAAAACAATTTCTCCATTGCTCACTAATTCTCTGATGTAGTGATACTTTGCATCAATGTGTTTGTTCCTTTTATGAAATAGTGAAATCTTGGATAAAGTTATAGTTGAGCTATTATCACAATAAATTGTTGTGCCTTTTACCTGTTCATGACACAAACTTCTTAACATTCTCCTCATCTGTACTGCTTGACATGTTATTGTTGTAGCTTCCACATACTCTGCCTCTGCTGTTGATAAAGCCACGATTGGTTATTTCTTAGAAGCCCATGAAATGGCTCCTGATCCCATATGGAAAATATATCCAGTGGTGGTTTTCTTGTAATCTATACTTCCAGCCCAATCACTTTCAGTATATCCAATTAATTCATTTTTTTCTGAAGAGGTGTATAAAATACCATACCTCTTTGTTCCTTTCACATACCTAAAAATTATCTTTGCTACTTGCCAATGTGCCTCCTTTGGTCTTTCCATAAATCTAGAAATTAAACTCACAGCATGCATAATATCTGGCCTAGTTGCAGTCAAACACATAAGGTTGTCAACTATGCTCTTATACAAACTTGGATCAAAATCCTTGCTGATGTCTTCTTTGCTTAGTTTCAATCCCATCACTATAGGACTAGTTGTTTCCTTGCAATCCTGCATGTTAAATCTTTCCAAAACTTCTTTTACATATTTTGCTTGAGAAATAAAAATCTTATTTTCATTTTTCTCTACTTCTATTCCTGAGAAGTATCTCAGCAATTTCATATCAGTCATTTCAAATTCATCCATCATGATTGTTTTAAAATTCTCAATAAGATAAGCATCATTATCTGTGAATATAACATCATCAACATATAAAACAACAATGAGAATCTTACATGTTTTTATTTGATGTATAATGTGGGTTCTCCTTCACATTTTTCAAACCCATTTTCTAGTAGATAGGCATCTATCCTACCGTACCATGCTCTTGGTGCTTGTTTCAGCCCATACAGAGATTTCTTCAATTTGCATAGCTTGTGCTCTTGGCCTTGTTTCTCATATCCCAAAGGTTTTTAAACATAAACCTCTTCCATAAATACTCAATTTAGGAATTATGATTTCACGTCCATTTGGTAAACCTTCCATTTTTGTTGTGCTGCTATAGACAACACTGCTCTTACTGTTTCCATTCTTGCAATTGGTGCAAAATTTTCTTCATAATCTCTTCCTTGTTTCTGCTTATAGCCTTTGACGACAAGTCTAGCCTTGTGCCTTTCAATATTACCTTCAACTTTTCTTTTGGTTTTATAAACCCATTTAACTCCAATCACTTCCTTACCTTTTGGGAGATCAACTAATTCCCATGTATTATTTTTCTCTATTGCATTAATTTCTTCATGCATAGCATCTATCCATTTCTTATCTTTTACTGCTTCTTCAAAATTAATAGGATCTTCTACATGACAACATAATGCAAATAAAGATTTCATACCTTCTTCTTGCTTATAAATTTCATTCAGACATCTGATTCTAGTTCCTCTTTCACTTGTTGAACTTTTTCTTGTATAAGCACTCAAATCTGCTCCTTATGATGTGCTTGGAGAAGCAATGTCATCACTTCTCAAAGGTGTTCTCGTACCTTCTTGTGGTGTCCCTTGCTGTCCTTGTGTTGGTGGAGGTGGTGTTGCTAATGAGAGATGTCTTTCAGCCATTTCTTCCTCATCTTCATCATGAGACAAACAGCTTTTTACATTTACCGTTTTCTCAATGCTTCCATCCCAACCTTCTTCCTCAATAAATTGTACATCTCTGCTTATCATAAAATTCTTGGTGGATGGGTTATATAATATGTATGACTTGGATTATTCATTGTATCCAACAAATATGCACTTCTCCCCCTTATTATCCAAATTATTCCTTGGATGATATGGAATGTGTGCATAAGCCACACAACCAAAAACTATCATGTGGGTGACAAACTTTTTTGTGCCACTCCATGATTATTCCAGAACTCTGTTAATAACACTCTCTGTTGGGCATCTATTCAAGACATATGTTGCACAATGTATAGCTTCATCCCAATATTCATTTGGAAAAATTTTTCCTTCAACATGCTTCCTACCATATCCATGATGGTTCTATTCTTCCTTTTAGCAACTTTTTTTTTGTTATGGTGTATACCTTGTTGTAAATTTCTTGTGTATCCCATTTTCTCTGCAAAAACACATAAATTTTTTGGAGATATATTCTCCTCCTCTATCAATCCTGAGGACTTTAATATGCTGCCCACTTTGATTCTCCATAAGAGCTTTAAAGTGGTAGAACCTCTCAAACACTTCACTCTTCAGATTCAAGAAATAAACATATGTTTTTCTCATGTAATCAGCAATAAAGGCTAGCATATAGTGGTTGTCTGCTAATGATGGTGTTTGCATTGGTCCACACAAATCAGAATGGATTATTTCTAAGGGTGCCTTTTCCCTTATGCTCTTTCCTAATGGAAAGCTTTCTCTGTGTTGTTTTCGTAAGATGTAGTCTTGACATAGGTTGTCTAGATTTTCAATCAATGGTAATCCATTTACCATTCCTTTTCTATGCAACAAATTCATACCTCCAAAGTTGAGATGTCCAAATCTCAAATGCCATAACCAGTTTTCATCTTTTGCTTCTCTTTGGTAATTCTCTGTGTCACTGTTGTCATTGTAGCTCCTTTCTTAAAATATGATCTCATCTTGAGAGGAAACATTATGTTTCTTGTCATATTCACTTATGCAATCCTCTGTTTTCTTGGTGGTATGTCCATGATGGTACATACATCATCTTCAAAGAATACATTGTAGCATTTATGAATGAGATGTCCAATGCTCAAAAGGTTACACTTCATACCAAGCACATAGTAAACATCTGATATGGTTTTTCTATCTCCTTTCTTTGTCAATACACTTACTCTGCCTTTTCCCATGACAAATACTTTACTATCTGTCCCCAATATTACTTGATACTTCACATTTTCATCTAACATGGAAACATAGAAATGTTTCCAGTCATATGGTTACTACATCCTAAATCTAGAAACCATATATCTTCATTTTTCTATTCATCCATATTACATGCTAAAAATAAATTCTCTTGGCTCATAGTTTCTTTTGTAAATTTAGCACTGGGTCTACCACCCATGTCACTCTGTTTCTTCCTACATTCATTGTCATAATGCCCATACTTCTTGCTGTAATGACATTGGACTTGGGATTTATCATAACTTTGTCGATGTGCTTGATTTTTTCCACTTGGTTGGATGCTACCTTGGCCTTGGTTCTGATTTTGGTTGCTTCCCCTTCCACTTATATTTGCAGGGTTGTTTCTTCCTCTATTTTGGCTTCTGCCTCTACCTTTTCCTATGTAGTTTGATCTTCCTTGACCTCTTCCTCTTCCAAAGGACATTTGGGTCTTGAAGGCATGTTCCAAAGATGATTTTGTTGTTCTGCTCAATCTTTATTTATGTGTCATTAATGATGGATGAAGCTCATCAACAGTAAACATTGAGAGATCTTTTGTCTCTTCAATGGTTGTTACTATCACATCAAATATTGAGGGTAAGCTCCTAAATACTTTATCCACTATTCTTATTTCTTCTATTATCTCTCCATGAGATCTCATTTGGGTAACCAACCCAATCAACAATGTGAAGAATGAGTCTATTGTATCAGACTCCTTCAAGAAAATTACCTCAAAACCTCTTCTCATTAATTGAAGCTTTGATGTCTTTACTTTCTCCATTCCTTGATAGGTTGTCTGGATCATATCCCATGCCTCCTTGGACTTATTTGCTACTGTAATTCTTGGACATATGCTTTCATGCACTACCTAATAGAAATATAAGAGTGCTTTTGAGCCCTTCTTTCTATTACTCTTCAACAAATATTTCTCTGCCTGTGTTAAGGCATTAAATGCTTGTTCATCTGCTAGTTCTTCTAAACCATATTCAGCTAGCTTCCATAAATCTGGAGAGGCAAAGAGGGGTGTCATTTTTATTTCCCAATATTCATAGTTCTTCCCATTTAAATGTGCGAGTTGAGTATTTCCCATACTCGTGCTTGTGCTGGCTCCTACCATTTCTATCCTTATAGAACTATATTAAAAACTTGGTTGTGTTAATTAAATAAATCTTTCTCACTGCTAATAGATAACCTCTATCTCTAAAATACTTCCTTTTACAGCTCTCTAGACTGTATTCTTTAAGACAAACAGAAAACTATGTTTTGATAAATGCCAGGCTTTGCTGAACTTTCACACTGCTAGTCAAAAGCTTCGACAAACTTCTTCTTCCTTCATCTTCTTCAGCAACTGCTGAGAGCCTAGACTAGCTCTGATACCATGTTGGAATTTCTGATCATTCCTAAACAACTGAGAGGAAAAAAAAAATCCTCTTCCAACACAAAGATAACAAAAAAATAGTATGCATAGAGATGTGGAGCAGAAAACTATATTTCATTAAAAAAAAACTAGATTGTTACAAGAAATTGCCTTCGGAACTTGTTGTTCTGGATTACAAACAAAAAAATGCTCCTCTTTGTGTTTTTCATTTGTTGCTACACTGCTATGCACACAACTCCTTTGGAGTCTCTCTGTCTTTGTCTTCACACATTTTTTAACACATAGTCTCGACTTACTGCACATACTACATTACAAATGCTATCTTATATGTATGTTGTAAACATATATCTTTACAACATATATGAAAAAAAAACCTAAGTTTAAAAACTTTGTTAAATATCACATGTCCTGGGCATTAAACAAAAATTAAAACATTAAGCCAAAGGTTAAAACCTTATTACATTATTTCACAATACATTTCAATGTCATACAATGGGCTTTATCGCATCGATAAGCCTGCCCGATGACTAGGCATCGAAACAATGTGAAAGAGCATCATTGATCGATGGTGGATGCACTGGCAGAGGTGGGCCATATCTTATCACATGGTTTCGAAGGGCTGGTGACATCAACACAAAACTGTGTGATATCGATTTGATTGGTTTAAAGGGTGTTGGTGTAGTATGGTGGGGACGACTTATCACATAGGTTTGAAGACAGATGATGTCGGCACAGAGTTCATGCGATGAAGGTTGATTGGTTGAGGGGATAGGTGATGTGGAGCTAGTGGGCTCCATAGAAATGACGTGGGGTATTTAAATTCAAAACGAGTGCAGGAGTAATGTATGGTTGGTGTGGGGTTTTAATGGCAGGTAGGTGCATGGATAGTGGTAGGGTTGCATGGTTTAAAGCCATGGTTTTTAATACAGAAAAGGGCTACGACCTTATAATTTTTTTTTGGATTTGCAAGGTTTTAAACACAGCAAATGAATGCACGATGGAGTGCAAATTCAAACAAAAATCGTTGATGCTTTTTTCCTTCAAAATACTTACATCAAAAAGGAATTGTTGTTGTCCTCCTGCTCATATTGCAATTACGATTATCTCCAACAGTGTCATGTAGTCACTGTAGGAACATCATTTCTAAACCGCTGAACTAAATAGCAGTTTCTCTGGGCCGTTTGGTTGAGAAGTAATATCCAGTTGAGCGGTTCTGCCACAGATTTTACTAGAAGATTCCACAACATACAGAATCTTTTGTTTTTTTAACAAGATGGCCAGAGGCAGATGCTACAGATTTTCCCATTAGAAAATGGTGAAGTTGCAACTTGTTACTCTTCCTGGGGCAAAGAGAAGGATGAAAAAATATCCCAATTAGGCAAAGAATTTGAATTATCTAAGTTGCAAAAACTGGTGAACGAAGCTGTACAGTAGGTCCCAGATTCAATTTAGCAGTGCAAGGTAACCAGATTTTTCCTCAAACAGAAATGAAATAATACGGGAGGAGGTAGCTAATAGTGCGACTTGTTTGCCTGAAATTCGAAGTCAGAGAGTTGAAGAATACATCATTGAAAATGACAAAGCTAATACGCAAATTCAGGCACTGAACACAAACCTTGGATATTTGCAGAAGACAAATGTCAGAATTGAAGAATCTATTGCTGAAAATGGAAAACCTAAGATGAAAATTCAGGAACTAAATGAAAAACATGGAGAGTTAGAGGAGACAAATGTTAAACTAGTGCAAGGAAAGGAAGACCAGGGAAAGGATTTTGAATCACTTCATGCAGAGCTGGACAAGAAAAATAAATAATTGAAGGAAAAAATAATTGCGTTGTTCAAAGAGAATGAAGAACAGTGAAACATGATTGAGTCGTTGCAAGAAATTTCAGAGGACAAAGTATTTGTCGAGGAAAACAATGTTGTGTTGGAGACAAGAAATTCGGTATTAGAAAAAGAAGAGGTACACCTTGGCTACAAAATACGGGATTTGGAAATAGCTTTGGACTCTCTCACCATGGCTCTTGAATTTTATAAGCAACTTGCAGAGGATAAAGAGCTTATATTAACTTATTTACATTACCAATTTTCAGATTTTTTCAAGGAAAATGGTTTCCTGACAGAGTTAAACGATACTTTAGTGACTGAATTGAACAAATGTACAATCGCTTTATAAGAAAATGTATATCCTCACCAAAAAATAAGGGAACTGGACAAAATATGCTAGTCTTGGATAAAATATTTATATCAAATAAAATATATACCAGATTTACTCCCATCTATAATTAAAATTATACCAGATTTTGTATTATTATTATACTTTTTTATAAAATTTATATTTTCTCATTTTTATTATTTTTATATTTTTAGTTATTTAATATATATTTTTTGAACTTAGTTATAAATAAAAATATTTATTAGAATTTGTGACAAGATATTGGTAAATGGATCTGCTTCATACGAGTTTAACACACTGTAAGGATACTTATGACTAATTCCTAGGTGTTTATTTATACATTTTTATCAAATACGAAAAAATTAAAATAGTTAAACTTAAAATCTCTTGATACATAACCTTTTTTTTCAAAGAACTTCCCAACTCAACTTCCCAATATGTAAAATATATTCATATTAATTTAATTAATTTAACATTTCTTTTATACAATCACCATTAGATAAAAAACTTATATGTTAATTTTGTAAAAAAACAAGTACGAAGGTAATAAAAAGTTGCAACCTCTCATATACTCCAACTTGCAATAATTACCAGCATAGATCCATCTTAAGTCTGAATCTATCAAGCGTCGAGAGGGATCAAATCTCTTGAGGTGAAAACCTCTTTTTTGAGTGCAAAACTTGAGGAAAGGTTTGCACCTTGAGAGATTTGATCTCTCTCGGAGCTTGATAGATCTGGAGTTAAGATGGATCTACACTGGTTTTAGTCATGTGCTACCAAGGAAAATCTATCGAAGATTCATTAATTTTATCAATAATATGTAAATATATAAAATATTAATATAATCATTTTAAATATGCTAAATATTAACTTGGTCATTTTAATTTTAAATTTTTTTAGTTACCTCAGTTCGTTGAGATGATAAATATTATTAATAACTATAATGATGAAAAATGATGAAATATTTTTTTTTAATGCAAAGTGACAATAATAGTATTGAAAGATAGAAAATGTGAATAATAAGAATGTACTCATGCTACAAATAGCATTCATTGTGATCAATCTCAAACTATTCTCTTCTACTATTCTTATTGCCACCCTTGTTAGTTTTGCTATCTTTTCATATCGATTATATGAAAAAGAAAATTTAAATCGTAAACCATTTAAATCTTTAGCTTGAGCTGTTGTCGTAAACATGATACCTTGTCTCTCTTGCTCTCCAATATTAACAGGTTAAATTACTATAACACAAAAATAAATGTACATTGTCAATAACGTTTTGTGCTTACACTAAAATCAATGCACATTGTTAATCCAATCACTTTAAAATTAATGTACCGTCATATATCCAATTACATCAAATCATAAATCAACATATACATTGAAATCAGTGCATTTAATGCAAGAAATCAAATAAGATTAGAAAATACCTTCTACATTGAAATCAATGCACCTAATGCAAGAAATCAAATAAGATTAGAAACCAACATCTACACTGAAATCAATGCATTTACTCAAAGCAATCAAATAGGATTAGAAATCGCCATCTACACTTAAATCAATGCATTTAGTGCAAACACTCAAATAGGATTAGAAATAATCTACATTGAAATCAATGCATCTAGCACAAGCAATCAAATATAATTATAAATCAAAGTCTAAATTGAAATCAACACATCTAGTGCAAGCAATCAAATAGTATTAGAAATCACCACCTACACTAAAATCAATGCATCTAGTGAAAGTAATCAAATATCATCAGAAATAAATATCTACACTAAAATCGATGCATCCAGTGCAAATAATCAAATAGGATTATAAATCACCATCTCCAATGAAATCAATTCATATAGTGCAAGAAATATTCTTCCCTCTCTCCACCCTCCGTGCATATCTATATCCCCCTCCATCTCTTGTTTTTTGTCTCTCTATCTCACCCCCCTAAACACACACGCTCTCGCACTCCATATATATCATTCTATTTGTCAATCACCCCTCTCCCCATCTCTCTCTTCTTCCCTCTCTTCTCCTTACATCTATATCTCTATCTTCCCCTTCTCTCCCTCGCCCCCGGTAATATCTCTCTTTCCTCCTTTTGTCCTCTCTTCCTCTCTCTCCATCTTCCTTATCACTCACACTGTCTCTCTAGAAACCAACATCTACACTAAAATCAATGCATTTACTCAAAGAAATCAAATAGGATTATAAATCACCATCTACACTGAAATCAATGCATTTGGTGCAAAAAATCAAATAGGATTAGAAATCATCTACATTGAAATCAATTCATCTAGTGCAAGTAATCCAATTTAGTTATAAATCGACATCTAAATTAAAATCAACACATTTAGTGCCAGAAATCAAATTGTATTAGAAATCACCATCTACACTAAAATCAATGCATATAGTGCAAGTAATCAAATATCATTAGAAATAAATATCTACACTAAAATTGATACATCTAGTGCAAATAATCAAATAGGATTAGAAATCACCATCTCAACTTATATCAATCCAGCTAGTGCGAAAAATATTCCTCCCTCTCTCCACCCTCCATCCATATCTATATCCCTCTCCATATATTCTTTTTTTTCTCTCTATCTCACCCCCCTAAACACACATGCACTCGCACTCCATATATATCAATCTCTTTGTCAGTCACCCCCTCTCCCCATCTCTCTCTTCTTTCCTCTCTTCACCTTCCATTTGTATCTCTATCTTCCCCTTCTCTCCCTCTCCCTCACTAATATCCCTCTTTCCTCCTTTTTTCCTCTCTCCCTCCCTCTCCATCTTCCTTATCACTCACTCTCTCTCTCTCTAGAAACCAACGTCTACATTGAAATCAATGCATTTACTCAAAGAAATGAAATAGGATTAGAAATCACCATCTACATTAAAATCAATGCATTTAGTGAAAACAATAAAATAGGATTAGAAATCATCTACATTGAAATAAATTCATCTAGTGCAATTAATCAAATATAATTATAAATTGACATCTAAATTGAAATCAACAAATTCAGTGTAAGAAATCAAATTGTATTAGAAATCACCAACCACACTAAAATCAATGCATCTAGTGCAAGTAACTAAATATCATTAGAAATAAATATCTACACTAAAATCGATGCATATAGTGCAAATAATAAAATAGGATTATAAATCACCATCTCCAATTATATCAATCCATCTAGTGTGAGAAATATTCTTTCCTTTCTCCACCCTCCATCCATATCTATATCCCCCTCCATCTCTTCTTTTCTGTCTCTCTATCTCATCCCCCTAAACACACAAAATATCGCCCTCCATATATATCAATCTCTTTGCCAATACCCTCATCTCCCCGTCTCTCTCTTCTTCCCTCTCTTCACCTTTCATCTATATCTCTATCTTCCCCTTCTCTCTCTCTCCCTCGCTAATATCTCTCTTTCCTCATTTTGTCTTCTCTCTCTCTCTCTCTCTCTCTCTCTCCACATTTCTCTCTCTATGTGTTTATTCTTAACTCCCTATCCCTCCCCCTCCAAGTCCATCTCTCTTTCCCTTCCTCTCTCCACTCTTTCGCATCCTCTCTCTTCCCTCCTCTCTTTCCCTTTCTCTTCCATCTCTCTCTCTTCACCCACCAACTATGTTATTATATCCCTACCTCTCTCCTTATATCTCCGTCTCCCCCTCCTTATCTCCATCTCTCCTTATTTGCCTCTTTATCTGAGCCCCAAACATACACACACACTCTCTCTCTCTCTCTGTTTTCACTCCTCTCTCTCCACTTCTTATTCTCTATATTTCTTATTTCCTACATCTCTCCCCCTCCAACTCCATCTCTCTATCGATCCCTATCTCCTACTCTCTCTCTCTCTCTCTCTCTCTCTCTCTCTCTCTCTCTCTTACCTGATCTCTCTCTCTCTCTCTCTCTCTCTTTTCCCTCCAATACTCTCTATTCCCCCATCACTCTCTTCCTCTCTCTAATCCTTCCTCTCTCTCTCCCTTTCTCTCCTACCTCCCTCTCTCTTTTCCCTCCAATCCTCTTTCTTCCCCCATCTCCCATTATTTCTCTCTCTCTTTCCTCCCCTCTCTCTCTCCAACTACATTACTATATCCCTCCCTCCCTCCTTCTCTCTGCTTCTCTCCCCCATTATTTCAATACTTCTTACTTTGTCTCTTTATCTCACCCCTAATCATACACACTCTCTCTCCATATCTCCCTTATCACTCTCTCTCTCTCTATTACTTCTTAGTTATGTAAACTAATGAACATAAATATTCGTAAATATAAAGTAGATTATGGAGTAAATATGAAAGGAGGTTTTATTTACTTACCATACCTCTGGTTTATTTATATTTTTATTTATTTACCATACCTCTTTTATTTACTATGGTATTTGGCCCATAGGTTTATTATATAATTAGATTTTTATCTATAATGCTATTTGATATATTGTTATTTATTTACCTTACCTCTCTATACCTCTTTTATATTTATCTATTTACCATACCTCTTTATAACTATTTTATATTTATTTATTTATCATATCTATTTATACCTCTTTTATATTTATTTATTTACCATACTTATTTTATAAATATGGTATTTGGCCCATGGTATCAATATTAATTTGTCCCATGGTATTCGTCCTATAGGCTTCATCTAAATAAAACTTATTTTTAAAGTTTTTTTAAATATAAAAAGGTTTATGGAGTAAATATAAAAAGAATTTTTATTTACTTACCATACATCTAGTTTATATATTTTTTTATTTATTTACCATATCTCTAGAGTAAGTATAAAAATAGGTTTTATTTATTTACCATACATCATGTTTATTTATATTTATATTTATTTAAATTTTAAAATATTGCAACTTTGATGGGGAAATATTTATACCTTTAAATATTTTAATTTATGCATAGAATATGGGTTTTCTTTTTAAAGATTCATTTTACAAATATTTAATTAAAATAAATATTAAAAGATTTTGGATTTTGATTGTTTGTGTTGAATTAACTCTTTTCCTTTGATTTAGGAAATGGTATTGACCTTAGTAAAGAGTAAAGATGTTTAAAATTTTACTTAATTTGGAAATTCAATGTGGTAATTTTTTTTTAAAGGTAAATTTATGATCCATTCAAATTCATGTATATAATTTACTATCAATTCAAATTATATAAATAATACATAGTTGTATTCTAATAGTTAATCTCAACCCATTAGTAAGTTAAAAAAGTTATATATAATCTAAATCTTCAAGTTATATAAAATTCAATATTAGGTTAATGCTTTGGCCGACATTAGAAAAAAAAAATTTATTATTTTTTGAGAACGTAACATACCCCACATCGGGGTCATACTAAGATTGCGCCTCTCGGCGCAATAATATAAAGTAATACTCTATTATTATAACATTATTCACACAAAATTTGTAATACCTTGTTATTTTGTTTTATAAAATCTAAATAGGAAAATAATTGTATTTTTTAGATTTTATAAATTTATTTTAATATTAAAATTTAAAAATATAAAATTAAATGATAAATTTTTTATTAAAAAATTGAAATTCCTTAACCTCTAAAATAATTTTCTTTTAATAATATTAATAATTTTTTTTTGCACTTTAATATTAAATTTCTAACACCATATGAAAATTAAAATATAATAAACTATATCTAAATATTATATATGAGAAATAATTAAAATATCTAAAATTAAAATTAAATAAAAAATATTAAATCAATAATAATGTACTTATGTTTCTTAATTTTTGCAACATTTAAAAATTATATACATAAGTTTTTTTTTCATGTTGATCTTGTAATACACCATTTTGACTAAATTTATAATAAAAAAACTAGTGTTATAATAATACACCATTACTACCCCTAAGGTAACGACTTAATTACGTCCATGAATAATAACCTAATTTGTATTATCAAGGAAACTTTGTTATCACAACAGAGAAATTGGCACAATGCCTTGTGGACTGACCATGTCACTCCTAAAGCATCTCTTGGGAAATTTCCATACATCCTATTGTATGGGAAAGAAGAAATCTTTGTGCAAAAATTGTACCTTCCTCTCCTCTATTTATCACAAGAATCTCAAGGTACACCGTGTCCTACCATGCAAAACCAAATTGAAACCTTACTCAAACATGTAGAAGAAATGCAGAAGGCTAGGGAGAAGTTTTCCGTACACCAAATCCGAATCAACAAGTGGTTCGATAAGAAATTTTTAGGCAGTAATGAGCTTGACATAGGCAACATATTCCTAAAATGAGATAAATACCATGAGTAAAAAAGTAAACATACCAAATTCCAAGCCCTATGGATCAGAGCTTTTCAGGGTAAAGAGAAGCTTGACCAGCATACCTATCGCCTAAAAACCCTACACAGGAAGATTGACCCCTTTCCCATGAATGGCCAAAATCTTAAGTTCAAATTTAACTATCAACTCTTACAACTTCCCACTCGCCCTTGTACATATATTTATTTTTCCTCTCAATTTTTTCTTCTTCTTTACATTTAGTTTAGTTCCACGCCCCTACATATCATGTGCATTAGAGTATCCCTATCTATGAATAAAGGCTTTCACTTTGAAAAATCACTCTCGGACATCACCCTAAACCAAATGCATTCTAGAGTTGAGATATCCCCTACACCAATGGATGATTTGTTCACCTCTTATCTATGCTTATTGAATATCTTTAAGTCAAATATTTGCTATGGTATAGAAACCAAGGTAGGTGGGGAACCTAATTATCTAAGAAACCTATTTTTAACAGCAAGACAGTGTTATTGGCTTGGATTCAAAGATTCAAAGTTGATTTTAAACCTAGTAACTCGAAATGGAGAAGGAAAACTTATAATAGGAAAACTATGTTCGGGAAAATAATAGACTCTGAAAAATTAGAAACAACCTCTATTGCACATAAAATAAGTTAGGATCCCTCATCCTCCTTGGAAAAATAAATTCCCAATAAATGATGCCAATGAGCGGAAACCCCGCATACTTAAAAAACAATATAAAAGTAAAGTAAAGGGTAAAGGATTGAGAAATGCTTCCTGCAAAGGGAGATGATACAACGACTCCATCAGGTTATTGTCCAGGATCACTAACAATGGAGTAACATCAGATATTTTTTACTGCAACACTGAACATTTTTATAGCCCGTGCATCATTATATAAACATTTATTGGAGTTACTGGGAACATTCTTAATTTGTGTGTTTGAGTAAGCAAAGTGAAAGTGTTAAGGTACTTTTGATCAATATTAAAGGGTCAATCTGAGACATTAGTGGGACCCATGAACCCGAGATAACACATCCACAAATTACAACTACACTTTTAATAGAGAAGAAACAAAGACTCTATTTCTCTACCAATGAATTGCCAATTGTTGTAGCCACTACAATAACCCAAAAATTTGATCCACTTCAAAATTTTGGAACCTCCCTCACTGAAATGTTAGCCCTTTTTCTATGTCATGTTGAGGTTTAACACCCTTGGTATCGACCCAAGTTTTCCTCTAACACTTGGGAAAATTTCTATTTGTAAGGTTTCATCTTAGTTTATCCCGAGGTCACAAGTCGCATGATGAGACACTAAATTTAGATTAAAATTTTTGGCTTTCCACCATTTCCCTCACACCTCCTTTCACTTAGGTTGCTAAGTCACATAGTCACCAAGTCAAACCAATTTGGATCTCTCTAGTATAGTTTCCTCTTGAACTTGTGACCTTGTAACCTATACTAAAGGTTACACTAAGAGTTAGACTCCAAGTCTCCGAATCACATATCTTTTACCTCTCATCCTCATGACCTTGCATGAGCTATGACCTGAAGACCTTTCATAAACCTTTTACACACCAAGTCGTAGAGTTTATAGGTCACAAAATAGGAAGGTTCTTCATATGCCACCCATCCTAACCTCTGACCCAAAAACCTCCACCTCTGCATGCATGAAAATTTTATTTATATTGTGCTTACCCTCATTCATTTATCAGTTTATTAGAGAACTGTAGGTGGACAAATTTGCGTATCTCATGACCACACAAATTCTCCCCTCTTTGTAAGCGGCGTTTCACCTTCCCTTGCAATCATTATATTTTCCATCTGTTTTCCCATATATCCTTTTCCTTGCACCTTCAATTTTGTGCCCTAATTTTCCTCCTCATCGCATCCCTTTCCAATCCCACTCTTATTCCAAAACCTCTAGCCTTTCCTTCATCCACTAGGTGCCATATTTGGTCTCCCATTTCTCCAATCAAGGTGAATTTTCTCAGTACTTGATCACATCTGACCCTTTTTCACCCCATGGGCTTATAGCAAACCATGGATATCCTTATTTTTTTGTTTCCTTGTGCCTAAACTCGTTAATAAAATTTCCAATAACCACTAAGGAAAGGTAACACCCATTTTATGTATGATCATATATTTGTGTGACCTTTCAACCTTGTTATTTGAACAACCGCGTGACTTCACCAAGACTTTCAGTTTCCTTGAAACCCTAGGTCGCAAATTCATGGGGTCACACAAGAAGCTAGAAGGAAACCTTGCGACCTATTTATCAAGAAACTATAAAACCCTACCATTCCAGTGACCCTATGACTCTCCTCATAGCTCTAAGTTGTAAGGTAACACAATAGGTGACCCTAAAAACTTGCAAGCTCATTACATTACGACCCGATGACCTCCATTTCTTGGGACCTCAAAACCCATTAATATTTTCAAGCTATCAAGTATAAAATTCATCATTCTAATGCCTTATAACTCTTGTGACCCCTAGCCATTGCCACCCTATGACCTGCCTATAATCCAATTTTGTGACTCAAGTGGTTGTCCTAGCTTTCACAAGTGTGAGACACAATTTCAATTGTTCTCCTGTTATTATTATTTATGTCATCATTTTCATCTTGGGATTTTCTATTCGAATTTCTAGGTGACATCGATATGGAATGAGTATATATATCATCTTTCTTTGGGGAGAAGACATCACCAGTAGTCAAATCCTCCTACAGGAGTGTAGAGAGAAGCATCCAAGGGATCGTAGAAAGTCCACCTCCACCTATATAGGGATACAACTTGAAATATCAAAAAAATAACCAAACTCACATGGTGAAACATTTATTCATAATTCTTGAATAATTACATCCTCAAGAACAAGAATATTTAAAGGTTTATATCAACATCAAAAGGTCTTGGATACACAAATTAGTTGCACACCCACTAGTCTTCCAAGTTTCCTAAAATATAGAATGGATAATACAAAACATTTACGAACACCACTAGGTTATTAGGAAGCATATAGGTAAGGCCTTCACTTCTTTCAATGCCACCAACATAACTACTTCTTATAAGCTACCAAAATAGGAAATGTTTTTCAACAATAGGTGGATATCGGATTTCAAGGGGTCAACTAAAGATATTTTGAAGCCATGGTGGAAAGAACCATCCATGTTTAGGGTCAATGCATATTGGGTTTATATAACATAGGTCCTAATAAAAGTACATCATTATATGGAAACTATGATGAAAAATTTGTATGGTAGGGAAAATATTGACACTTTTCTAGGAGCATGGGTTCCCATAATGTACTCAGTAGCGACCTCATGGAATATCTACAATTGGGGAAGAATTTTAGAGTCGACCCTAAAGTCAAACATATAGGCTGCAAAGAATCCCGAGAAAGGTCAGCCATCATAGTTTTATATGGCATCGTACCTCATGGATGTAGTATGCTTAAGATTTCATTTTGAAGGATGGAGTCTAAAGTGAACCCCAAATACAATTGATCCCATGCAAATTTATTATAAGATATTTCGGGATCCAAGTTAAAAAATTATGCATGAGACTACTTCTAAATCATTCATCTCTCCTCTGTATCAAATTATTTTTGGATATGATGCCCCTTGCATGTATAAAAGGGCTAAAGAGACACTCATCAAGGTGGCATATTGTTTTCCCATTGGAGAGGCCACCTTTATAAGGGTATTAGACCCCTATCAGTCCCCACATGATCTTCCTACATTGGAAACAAACATAATTCTCTTACAAGAAGTATGTTATCAACTAACTACAAGGTTCTCCAAGAAATTAGTCAAAGGCAAGAAAAAATTGTGACCTATTTTCCCTCTGACCAATGGTACATATTCTCTTGATAAATTCAAGGAGGCTGAAGGAGAGGCTGATGAGATGAAAGGTTTATTTGTGGACTTGAGGCACCACAGGTATGACCCAAAGGGAGTTGTAGCAGTGAATTTCAAGAAGGAATGTGTCAATTGGTCTGACATCCATACCAAGGATAATCATGAGGAAAAGGCTAGAAACTCGTACAATTCCACCACAGAAATAGGACCAATTAAAAAAAAAGAGAAGGAAGAGGAACAAACATATTATTCCAAATAAAGTATAATATTGGGGGCCAAGGAAACCCTACTTTAAAGGAATAAAGAGAAGAAAAAGGAATATGGGAAGAAAGAAAAACATAAAAGTAGCTATCAGGAATCCCCAATAGATGAGTAGGAAGAAGATGAAAAATAAGAAGCACTGGAAGAAAGGAGATCAAATTTTTCTACAAAGAAACAAGAGATAAGGAGGAAAAGGGAAGAATAGCTTAAACAATCATAAGAGGGAGGAGATAATAAATATGATGAACTTCAACACTAGCAAGAGGAGGAGGAAAGAAAGAAGAATCAAGAAGAATAAGAATTACTTTTGAAAGAGGAATAAGAGAGGACAGTACAAGAAATCAAACAGAAGAAAAGGCGAGAAGAAGAATAAATAAAGAAGAAACAAGAGGAGTAGTAATTAAAGAGAAAGTGAGAAGAAGAGGATAAATATAATAAAATAATCTAACTACAAAAGAGAAAATTAAAAGAGGATAAGAAAAAGCAGGAGGAGGAATAAATCAAGAGACAATAGGAAGAGCTAACTCAGAAATCTAAACTAGACCACCTTAACGAGCAACAAGGTTACATAATAGATGATTAGCAGGGTCAAGGTTCTGGGATGAATATTGCTTTATCTCCATTGTACATTCCTCATTCCACCCTAATTAGTGGTAGGAATCTTCCACTTAAAGAGTTAGGCATCACAGATGAGGAATAAGATGTAGTGGATATCACAATTTTTCCCTTTGATCAAATCCCGTGTAAGATTATATAAGAGAGGAGAAAAGGTTATGAAAATAATCTGACCATGCCTTTATTAGTGATTATAGAAAATGAGATTATACTAGAAACTACACTGAATCCCAAGATGATCACTTCATTTGGAATTACCTTTGTGATTTCAAAAAAGTTAAATGTGGGTAGACTAAACAGACTAGTTTCTAAACTCTAAGCCAAGCTACACACTTCTAAACAAAGGGTCGTTCGAGCAGAATAGGAGAATCGAGTTTTGTGCCTAGCCTATTCAAGTGGAAAATAGTTTGAAGTTCACATCCAAGAAGAGGTAGCGACACTATAGGACATTATCCCATTATTCTATCAAGAAATTATGAAGATGCATAATACTATGGCAACATTCCCGACCATACAGAATGAGACTAAAGAGAAGAAAACTATGCTTAAACAAGCCAACACAACTATCAATAACATTTTTTGTGGGATTTCTAGATATCTAGTTGCACGAGAAACTCTCCCCACAAAGGATTGAATAACTGCTCAGAATGACAGGGTCCAAAATCTGCATCAAGATCCAAACACGAGATAAACTAGAAAAGGTCACCAATAGGGTACTAAAAATCCGTTGAGTGGACTGAATTATATGATCATAGTGTACAAAGTGCATTCTATTGGATGAGTCGGTGAAGTAAGAAGTGAAGAAGAAGTCCTCAAAGAGATTCAATAATTTATCATCCCCTTCAAACATGCTGCTACCATGGAAAATTTGTAGGCTATAAAATAAATGATTTATCAATATGTGGTGGAACTGGTAATAATATATACCAAGATAGTGACATTGCCTAACTAAATCCAGTCTAAACAGGTTAGGCTCTATTAAAAGGTAAGGAATATCCAATCAGAAATAAGTATAGTAAATAAGATCCTTGAACAACATGAATGGTATGGCACCAAAAAAAGAAAGGTCATCAGTAAACTTATTTAGACATATTCCCCATTGCAATGAAACTCAAGGTTTGGTGTCCATATAAGTTGTTGGGGGATAAAGATTCAAATTATAAACATAAAGTGGGTTTCCTAAGAAGTGTTTTTATAGGAAATTTGAAAAGCCTTCTTCAATCATAAGGTACGTTTGTATTTCCCATCTTAATCAATAATCTCGAGTAGCTGCCCATTACCCCACGCATATAAGGAAAGAAGGGTATGTTGAGAACCAGGTAACGCCATACAAGAGAGGAGAGAGAAAGAACACATTTTACCTATGAAAATTTCAATCCAAAAATATACAGTTGCAGTGATCGATTTCTTTCTCCTACTTATTACTCTGGTAAGTTATTTACATAATTCTATCAGTAAATTTCGAAATAAATACTACTGCAACATTCCCAATTACATATGCAGAGAAATAAATGGTAAGAAACATAAGCATCAGAAACGATCACATGTACACACTTATTTTTGGACAATTGTCCCTCGGAAAACCCAATGTGGGAAAACTGGTGCAGAAAATAAGGGTTTATATATTATCCTTCAGAAAATGAATCTTTACAAGGAATCCATTAGTAGATACATTTAGAAAACACTTGAGCTAAAACTCTCGAAACCTCCCAGATATTTTCTGACACCCAGACAACCCTTTATCTCCCTCTGTGTCTCTTTGCGTGCTTCTCTACGTAGTCCCTGCATTGGACTATGTCACTCTATATGGTCTCTGTATGGGTACATTTCATTGCAGCTTTGCGCTGCCTTTTCTGACCCATTGCATCCCTCTTTCCTCATACTCAATCACTGCTGACTCCCTCTTCTCCTTTTCCCTTTGCAACTATGCCCTATAACTCTTCCTTTGAAATAGAATTTGATTCCTTCAGAATTGATATCCATTGGGTACTGAGTGTGTGCTCGAATTGATTTCCAAATGAAACTTAAGAATTATTTTATAATATTCTAATTG
This sequence comes from Pinus albicaulis, assembly GCA_034641835.2. Lineage (NCBI taxonomy): Eukaryota > Viridiplantae > Streptophyta > Pinopsida > Pinales > Pinaceae > Pinus > Pinus albicaulis. Next base: position 109,280,028 of record CM076572.1, read on the forward strand.
AAGAATCAACAACCCATATTAGAAGTCTAATCAATGGCTAAGATTAAAACTTGACTCGATCTTCATTCTCTAGAAGATTCACACTCTCTCTTATTAATACCCATTAATTATTTAATTTCCCTAAGTTTAGACTTAGGGTCTTCATTAAAATAATTAATTTTTCTAATAAGATATGGACCAAGTGGAATTTCCACAAACTGTTTCCGGGTTCTTTGGAATATTGATGTCTAATCCTCCATACAAATTTTGAGACTCATAATGCTTTCCGATGTGACAAAAAAAACACTCCCTCTTACCGAGGAAAGGGTTCTAGAAATATGATTGTTTCATGTTGCTCTGCTTTGAAGCATCCTCTGTAGTGTTTATCTCTAGTTGTTTCCCCTCATCTTCTATGGTGTTTCCCTCTGTATTGTTGCCCATGACACTGCGATTGTCCCTACTTCATCTGTATTGCAACTCCCTCTAAATCTTGATCTTATCCATTCCTGCTATTGTAATGGATTCTTAACATCCCCATATTTTCTCTGAAATATAAAAACTTGGTCTTCCCCAGAGCCTTCGTGATAATATCTGCCAATTGTTCTCTTGTTGCAGTGTATTGCAACTGTACAAGTCCTCGTAGGACATAGTTTTTTATGAAGTGACACCTGATGTCAATGTGCTTCGATTGATCATGAAACACGGGATTTTCAGAGAGCTTGATGCAACTCTGATTATCACATAGAATACTCGTCACTTCCATCTTTTCCTTCAGTAAGTTCACAAGAAATTTTCAAAGCCATATGGAATCACATGAAATTGTTCCAGTTACCATATATTTTGCCTTTGTTGATCTCAACGCTATGAATTTTTGTTTCGTGTTACACTAGGAGGTCATTCCTGATCCAAGACTAAAACAATAACCACTGGTACTTTTTCGATCTATTGGATTCCCTGCCCAATCTACATCGGTGAACCCACTCAACCTAATGTCATTTCCACAGGTGTACTTCAGTCCAACCATAATTGTTCCTTGAATATATCTGAGAACATGTTTGGCTGTTGCCCAATGAGCCCTCCTTGGTTCTATTATCATTCATAAGTTTTCAAAATTCCATTTATAGGGTCTTTCACATCATTCACCTAGGTCTCATTTTGTTTTTATAGTTGGTTTCATCAAATTTATGAAAAAACACATGTAATAAGTTTTATTCTACGTCTTACACCCACCATGAGTCTTGTCACATCAATCAAATCCAATCCATGTCATTTAGTTTCTGCACCCAAGCCTTCATATAAAAAAATAATCCACTTGTCTGTTTTTTCACCATTTCATAGTGAAAACAATGGCAGAATAGCTGATTTCGCTACAGAATCAATTGACAATTTTGTAGCAAATCTATCAGGTTTGTAACTATTTTCGCTAAGAAACTATATTTTTCTGCAGAAAATACTGAGCGGGGTGAGGTGTCAAGTTTTCATTGGTCAAGGGTAAAGGTGAGGTCACCAAGTTAGTTACCATGATCACCAAGCATGCAAGATCATGATTTTATTAATCATTACCTTTTGTGTTCACATTTATCATCATTTATCCCCAAGCCACAAGAGACACAAGATATCTGGTGGAAAACCCTTCACTAAGAAAAAAACCACTCTTGATATTGTTTTGCTACTCTTCATATTCTATTACGAAAAATATTTCGTTCACTTATATTTTTGAATTCCATAATCTAGGAGACTCAACCTCCTATACTAATCACCAACAACCATTAGCCTACAGACTCAATTCTAATAATCAGGTCAGAAGACTATGTTCTCATACGGATCTACGGACTACCATGCGCTGAAATCCACCATGATCATTCAATCCTCGCACAACTCTAATTGGACAATCCAACTTTGATTGGATTTATAAATTGTTCCTTTCATTCAAACTTTGAAATCATTGCTCCACATCCATTAAGTAATTGCTCCTCTCCTCTATATGGATCTCCTTTCATCTATTTTCAAACTGGATCCCAATAATCTATGCTCAAACCAATTTAGATCTGCATACGACCTCTAGCAACAAGACACCATCATATAAAAAAAGAGCAACAAATATATTCTCTCAACTCTAGCAAAATAGTGACTCGAATATATTCATCAAATTTGAATACTATCAACCATCAAATCCTCACTACAAAATAGTTGTTTCATAATACAATGAAAACCATAGGACACTATGTTTATGTTCATATTGCATTAGCAGCTCCTGTAAAAACAAATTTGAGAGTCACTGATATGGAGCTCCATCAATATCAAACTATGCTACAACTCTCTTCATCACTGATCTGAAATATAGAGATGTGAATCAATATTATGATTCAAGAAATAGATTCTCTCATATTGCTGCCAATAGAGCTCATATATTGAAGCAATCAAGCTCAATCTGGCTCTGAAGCATACACACACAATGCGGCCTTCTATAACTCACTTACACTCAACATCAATCCATCCTCAACTCCAAATGATGAATATAAAACATGTAGGGAAAAATTAAGCTTCGGGATAAGATCTAGGGTGCAAAAATTGGACCAAATCAATACACTAAGACCACTACTTGTGCACTAAATGAGTTCACATCACTGGAGGACCTTTTCCGACCATTCTCAACCTTTACAACTTATTCTGTTCGTTTTTTTTTTTCGGTTTTTTTTCTCAACCATCGTGTTCGTTTTTTTTTTTTTTTCCTCGGTTGCACACACTACAATAGATAAACTCAACTGGTCACATGGACATGATTGCTTCCCAATGGCTATATATTTTTCAAACGCATGCATAGGCTTGGATCCATGCGACTATGACAAAGGATGAAGAAAAACAAAAATTCTTCAACTCAGAGCCTCTACCACCTGTTGGATACTTTTCTTCAGCATCTGAACTCACCTCCAAACCTTTTTTATAGCCTTCGATAAATCTACAGGTGGATCAAACATGTCTCCCTAGTGTCACTACAAAATTGACCTAGAAGGCCAACAAATAATGTTAGCAAGAGTGCCAATTAGTCCTCCACTCTCCAACAAATATTTGAACAAGTTTCAATACCTTTGATAGACATGAAATACTCTATAGAACATCTCCATCATCAAACATAAGGCCATCAAAATGAAATAAGTCATATCTATGAGCAGAAGCATGAGGACCTAGATCAAAACCTAGTTGCCAACTCAACTAGTGTGCCAATCATCATCTCTATAATATGTAGATCTGTATCATCCACCTATAGTAGCATCATCAACCAAACCAATGACAACATCTAACCATCATGTGTGTGACATCATACTATTGACATAAATGGTAACACAATAATCCCAATGTCAACATAATGGGCTGCAACCATGCTACAATAAATGGAATCAAAACATTAGCTAGTATGCATAGGTTGACATCGTAGGGTTGACATCAATGCCAGCATGAGCTAGTTTCCATCATGTACATATGCCAACATCAGCTAGCTAGAACCATGCACACCATAATTCCAACAATAAAATTTCATGCTCATGTGGAAATTTTTATGTTGGCCAAACTGGTAGATCTGTAAATTCTCATCTGATGGAAGACATGGGCAATATGTATCACAATAGTCTTTCAAAAGATGTCATAAAAAACACTCCTTCAAATCTAAATGCCTTACCTTCTTTGAAAAGTTATCACACCCACTACCTTTTAGTCTGCCCAAATTATTCATGAAGCCCTCAAAACAAAAAATCATGTAAATATATTTAATTATGATGATGGATACAAGTTAAACGAGTCTTGGAAACCTCTAATTCAGAACCTTAACCTTTTATCTCTTTCCCCCCTTGCACGGTCTCAATTTATTTCCCCTTTCACTTCATTTAATTTCCTTCTCTTTCATTTTTTATCATCATTTTTAATATTTTTCATTTCTTTACCTTTTCTTAATTCCCTCCCAATTATATAATTACCTTGCATAGTTGGATTTACTTCTATATTATCTACTTATAAATCGCTTTCGAGAAACCCTATCAATTTAATTACTTCAGCTATCACTAAAGCTATAAAATCTTCTTCTCTTCCCCCACCCCCCAAATTCAAAAGTGTCTTATTTTTTCCTACCCTATAATTCCTAGAATATATGGGAAACCAAAAATTCATAAAAATCCATTCCTCTTAGGCCCATAATCAGTGCCATTGGAGTGCCTACACACATGATCTCTCAGTTTCTTGTTGATAAGCTTTAACCCTTCATTGCAAACTACTTTCATGAAAGATTCAATCCATTTCCTTGAAAACAACTCTCACCTTCACATCAATTCCAATGACATCATGGCAATATTCGACGTGGTATCCCTATATAAAAAAGTACCTATACATGAAACCCTCAATTTAATCACCAACCTTGTCGATCTTGAAACCCTTAACATCAAAAAAATATACGTCAACACCAATTTTCTTTCCTTTTGTGGCACATGTTACGAACAAGTTGAAGACATTGCAATCAAAACCACACTATCTTTAGTCATCGTAAATATTTGTTAATCTGGCATCTCAGTGACAATTCTAACTATGGGACTAGATTCCTCTTTTCAAGATGACCAATTTCGACTTTGAAAAACTCAATTTGGACAAGGGAAAATGTACTTATGAAGAAAATCTCACATATGGACATTTGGATAGGTCAGCCCTAACAGGAAACTGGTCACCCTTGGAAGCCTCCAAATTCAAGTGAACTCAAGCTCATTTGGACATCACCAAGCATTATCTTCTTCTCTTCTTAATTGGTTGGTTCATATAGGTTTGAGGTCGGGTCGAGGAAAATGGTTTGTACAGGTCTGAAATTACAGGGTTTGAGGCTCACACAGGTTCTAGGGTTTTGGTGTAACAACCTTGGTAAAAATTCCATGTAGTAAAGGTTAATGAAAGAAAAATAATAACCATGGTTGATGAGACACTTATTCTAAGATAAATGTTGAGAAAAACATCCTAGTGAGAATGTTCATTGGTTTATTATGACTAAGAAAATTAGAAAAGACAATGGCTAAGACAATAATGAAAAAAAATAAACATATATTATTTTCTAACATTGTGAAAAAGTTCCATTGTAGATTTAATCATAAAATGAATTGAAAATTGGTATCTAAAACAAAGTAATTGATCTATTTTGTAGGTTTTTTTAAAGAATTTTTATTAAGTTATTTGATCGTATTTAAATTAAATATATATTAAAATTTTGTAAAAAATAAATCTAAACGAAGTTTCACATCAACGATTAGTTCGAAAATAAATGATAAAAAAATTTTAAAAGGTGAAATGAGGAATCGCCTTGCTGATTAGCAATCCAAACTACATCTATAATGGAAAGGGGCTTGTTTAATTATAAATCTCAAAAAACCAAGGGAGAATTAATCCAAAAAAGGAAAAGGGAAAAGATTAATAATAAAATGAAAAAATGAAAGAAATAATTTGTCAAAAGAAGATACAAATGTTAATCTAGTCTAGACATGAATATACGATTTTTCATGACTCAAAGTCATCTAGTTATCCACACAAAGTTCTGAATTAAAATATATACATATACATATAATTTTATGCATTTTCTTATTTGTCAAAAGAATATACAAACGTTAAGCTTGTATATACATGAATATGATATTATTCATAACTCGAAGTCATCTAGTTGTCCACACAAAGTTCCAAATTAAAACATATACATGTTCATATTATTACCCAGCCCGTTGTAACGTATTCGATTCTAAGTTATCTTTCCATTAATTCAGCAGGTCACCAACAATCAAATGAGATTTTACAAAGTTAACATTAGGTTATTTGATTTGATTTTTGTTTATTTTAAATTTAAATTATTTATTTTCATTTGTATTGGTCTAGAGCAATGGAGTCTCATTGTGTTATTATGTTAACGCCGCCACCTATCCAGGAGTCTCAAGAAGAACCAAGTCCTCCTTCCAACAGCGAACGCTTTCATTCAAATTATTGTGATGCCTTACACAGGGGCATCACTTCAATAACTCCACACAGGACTTTAATTCATTTGTCTACGCTCATTCAGTACACATCAGGACATCGACATGAATGTCAATTTCTACCAAGATACACCGAGTACAATTTATCCCAAACATATATTCGAAACCCTAATCCGTCCTTACAGGGAATTCTCCTATTATATGTAGAGCATCATTAACCTGGGATAACAGAGTACGTACTCCACATTCTAATAAAATTGGTTATTGAGATACAGAAGCTATCCACATAGCAATTAACTCAACAATGCTCATCTCACAGGATTCAGACACAATTTCCCTTACACATATCCGAATTCTTATTTAAATTTGAAGAAATTCAAGCAGAAATTAAACCAATCCAGACACATTTAATTTAGAAATAAATTCCTTCATAATATATATACATGAACTTACAAACCTCTTCGTGGCCAAATCTTCAATTCGGTGGCTTACTATCTGCACGATTCTCCCCTCTGCTCTCTATATTTCTAAACTCTTCATGATTACATTTATACCAGGAAGGATGCCTTGAATCTATTCAGGTCTCCAAACAGCGCAACAAACTTTTAACATTCTCAATTCCTAAATTTATATTCAAATTGAAACCAATCCTAATTCGACTGTCTATTCACATTCTTAACTAATCATTTTCTCTCATATTCTCTACAGTTAGAGAACATTTACAATTCTTCACTTGTTTTATTCAAAATACTAAAAATTACATGAGAAGTTAAAAACATAAGATCCTATGTCAACTTATGTACAAAGTAATTATGCAGTTAAAGAACATTTACAATTCTTCACTTGTTTTATTCAAAATACTAAAAATTACATGAGAAGTTAAAAACATAAGATCCTATGTCAACTTATGTACAAAGTAATTCTTGAGCCTAATGCCCTTGCATCAATAATTGGGCTCCTTATTTCTCTCTCACCGAATAATGTAGGCAAGCACTAAACTCGAATTTTGTAAGGTCTTAACTGTATTATGGATATTAAACTAATTAATATTTTTTAAATGAAAATATTGTCAGAGTATCTCACCCATCCTAAAAGCGTCTGCATTTCAGATGAGGAATCATAATCCGTGTTCTTTCTTCTAGTCACAAGTTCCAGGAGGAGGACACCAAAGCTATAGACATCAAATTTTACAGATAATTGTCCATGCAGAGCATATTCTGGTGCAGAAGATTCAGATTACATTGTCAAATGTACAAAGAGGAAAATAATTAAAAATTGATATCCACAAAGGAAACTGCAGTCTTAGATCCTAGAAGGTAGAACATGAGCTTGAGCGTAATCTACAATTTACATAAGGATAGTTGTGATGTAATTTTATGGAGATTTATATAGGGTTAGGGCTATTTTATGTATATGATGGAATATGAGCTAAATAAACTCTTTCATTGTTTGCAATACCAAATGATGTTACGATTACCTATTATCGACATGCATACAGATTTATCATCAGTGACACTCATATAGAATGAATGATATTTTGATGTTAACTAAATTAAAAATAGTTTATTAGGCTATCAACGTTTTTGTTTTTTTTGCCGTGTAATTTAATTGATAACGAGCTAACCTAATCTTTTAAGACAACACATATTTTCCAGTCTATAAGCTATTAAATGTTGGTGGGCCACCGTTAAATTTAAAAAAATTTAAATCTAAAGGTGGGAATATACTGTCCATCAACATTCAATAGTGTATAGACTAAAAAATAATCTTTTTCGAGAACCCATACTGTGACGCCTGTTGGAAATTTGAAAATTCAAAAAACAATAAAATTGCCTTCCTTAACACAGAGAAATATTTTAAAATTTGCATACACAGTGACAAAATTTTCTCAAAAAAATTATATTCAGTAAAAAAACTTGTTACAATTATTCCTCACTGCAGAGGAATTACAAATTGTTACTGGACTGCTTCTAAGCACAGTTCCAAAAAACAAAAACGCTTCTCTGTCTCTGTAAAAAAATCTGCTGTGAATTTCCAATTCACTGTCTCTCTCTGTAAAAATAAACAGCTCTCTGTCTATTTAAAAACTCACTGTGTTTTTATAAATTCTTACACTGCTGTGTAAAAATTTAATTCTGCTCTCTCTGTTTTTCTAAACGCACTGTTGTGCTTACATTCTGTGTGTTAAAAAAAATTACAATACATCTCTGTTCTATATTTATAAACAAAATATATAAAAAATAATTAATGCAATTTGTTGACAAAATTGCCAAATTATCACCGCTTACAAATTTCATTAATGCCATTAAAAATCTGTCAGCACCGATAAAAAAAATTAATGGCAAATTTTAATTCGTGGCAGCGGTGGCAAATTTTGCGGTGGTGGCAGATTGGTGGCGCGCTGATCACATGTGGCGGAGCCATCTCAAACTGGTGGTTGCGGGGGGTAAGGTTCTGTTCATACCCCTCATATGGGTGACCCCCCGTAATAAACTACAGCCACTCATTTTGGGTCAAAGCCCAACTGACAAGTCAAATGCGGGGGGTGGCTTCCCATTAAACGCCGTGCTGTTTGACCCCCTGCACACGGTCGATTTGTTCAAACCTGTCGCCGGTTTAATCTCCATGCCATCAACCTGTTTGCCGTGCTGTGTGCTGCCACCTGCAACTTCAATCGAGCAGGTTGAAATTACATTCCAACACTCCCCCTTAATTTCAACTGCTAGGTTTTCCTGCATACCCATGCATTTTCTGAAATGTTCAAAGCTTTTCTGCGCAAGTGGCTTTGTAAGGATATCTGCAAATTGATCCTCCGTTCTACAATGCTGCAAAACGATTTCTCCATTGGTAACCAATTCACGTATGAAGTGAAACTTGGTGTCAATGTGTTTAGTCCTTTTATGAAAAACGGTATTTTTAGACAATGCAATAGCTGAGCTATTGTCACAAAAGATCACTGTCCCTTTTACCTGTTCTTGACATAAGCTTCTCAACATTTTCCGCATCCAAACTGCTTGACACGTTGCTGCTGTAGCTACCACATACTCTGCTTCTGCTGTAGACAATGCTACGATGGGTTGTTTCTTAGAAGCCCATGAAATGGCTCCTGAACCCATATGAAAAACATAACCGGAAGTGCTCTTCCAATCATCAACACTTCCAGCCCAATCACTGTCTGTGTATCCAACTAAATCTGAATGTTCTGAAGTAGTATAAAAAATACCAAACCTTTTACTACCTTTAACATACCTCAAAATCCTTTTTGCTGCTTGCCAATGTGTATCCTTTGGCTTTTCCATGAACCTGGAAATCAAGCTAACAACATGCATTATGTCCGGCCTAGTTGCAGTCAAGTACATAAGGCTGCCAACTATGCTCTTGTATAAACTAGGATCAAAATCCTTACTGCTGTCCTCTCTGCTGAGTTTTAATCCCATCACTGTGGGAGTGATTGCTGCTTTGCATTCCTGCATGTTAAATCTTTCAAGAACTTCATTAACATACTTTGCCTGTGAGATGAAAATCCCACTTTCATCTTGTTCTACTTCTATTCCCAAGAAGTATTTCAACAAACCCATGTCAGTCATTTCAAATTCTTCCTTCATGACTGTTTTAAAATGTTCAATAAGGCAATCATCATTACCTGTAAAAATAACATCATCAACATACAAGACTACAATCAAGATTTTTCCATCTTTCTCTTTGATGTAGAGGGTGGGTTCTCCCTCACACTTTTCAAAACCATTTTCCAATAGATATGAATCTATCCTACTGTACCACGCTCTTGGCGCTTGCTTCAGCCCATAAAGAGCTTTCTTCAACTTACATACTTTGTGCTCTTCGCCTTTCTTCTCATAACCGAGAGGTTTTTCAATGTAAACCTCTTCCATTAACACTCCATTCAGAAATGCTGACTTCACGTCCATTTGGTAAACTTTCCATTTGTTTTGTGCTGCTATAGAGAACACTGCTCTCACGGTTTCCATTCTTGCAACCGGTGCGAAAGTTTCCTCATAATCTATCCCATGTTTCTGCTTATAGCATTTGACAACAAGCCTTGCCTTGTGTCTCTCTATCTTGCCTTCAGCATTACTCTTGGTCTTGTAGACCCATTTAACACCAATGACATCTTTACCTTTGGGAGTTCAACCAAATCCCAAGTTTTTTTCCTTTCTATGGCATTAAGTTCCTCATCCATAGCTTCTATCCATTTCTTATCCTTGATGGCTTCTTCGAAATGAACAGGATCATCAACATGAAAATATAAAGCAAACAAAGAATTGATACCTTCATTAGCTATATCTTGTTCATAAATATCTTTCAAACTTCTGAATTTCTTACCTCTTTCAGTAGGTGTACAAGTGCTTGAAGAAGCACTTGAATTTCCTCCTTGTGGTGTGCTTGGAGAAGCACTTTCATTTCTCCTCAAGGGTGTACTTTGTGGTGTTGATGCTGCTGTTTGGGGATGTATTTCAGCCACCTCATCATCATTCTCATCATGAGATAAACAGTGTTTAACATTCACCGTTTTCTCTATGCTTCCATCCCAAGCTTCCTCTTCAATGAACTGAACGTCCCTGCTCACAAGAAACTTCTTGCTGGATGGGTTATATAACCTGTAGGCCTTGGATTCCTCACTGTATCCAATGAAAATACATTTCTCCCCCTTGCTGTCCAACTTCTTTCTCAGCTGATCCGGAATGTGTGCATAAGCCACACATCCAAAAACTTTCATATGTGTGACACCTTGCCTTGTGCCACTCCATGCCTCTTCCGGCACTTTGTTCATAACTGCTTTTGTAGGGCACCTATTCAAAATATACGCTGCACAATGTACAGCTTCTGCCCAATAATCATTAGGCAAATGCTTTGCCTTTAACATACTCCTCGCCATGTCCATTATGGTTCGGTTCTTCCTTTCGGCTACTCCATTTTGCTGCGGTGTATATCTAGCTGTAAACTGCTTATGTATTCCATTTTCTCTACAAAACCGTAGAAAATCTTTAGATATATACTCACCTCCTCTATCAGTCCTTAAGACCTTAATATGCAGCCCACTCTGATTCTCAACAAGTGCTTTGAAATTGCGGAATTTTTCAAACACTTCACTTTTCTTTTTCAAAAAGTAAACCCAAGTTTTTCTTGTAAAATCATCTATGAATGTTAACACATAGTGGCTGCTTGCAAGTGATGGAGTTTGCATCGGTCCACATACATCTGAGTGGACAATCTCTAAGGGTACTTTTGCCCTTATGCTTTTCCCGGAAGGAAAACTTTCTCTGTGTTGTTTCCCAAGAATACAACCTTCACAAAGGTTGTCTGGTTTCTCTATCAATGGTAAACCACTTACCATTCCTTTTCTGTTCAACAAATTAAGACCTCCAAAGTTGAGATGACCAAATCTCAAGTGCCATAACCAATTATCATCCTTTGGTTCACTTTGGAAAGTCTCCTGTGCAACTGCTGCTTTCTCTTCACCATTTTTCAAGTCTGCTCTCATTTTGAGAGGGAACATCCTGTTCCTTGTCATCTTCACTTCAGCAATACATGCTTTGCTGGGTGGTTTATCCATGATGGTACAAACATCATTATCAAAGAAAACATTATACCCCTTATGGACAAGCTGTCCAATACTTAAGAGATTACATTTCATTCCTGGAACATAATAAACATCTGCTATGGATTTCTTTGCACCTAATCTTGTTAAGACATTTACATCTCCTTTTCCCATAACAGAAACTTTACTATCAGTTCCTAGTGTGACTTGTGATTGCACACTTTCATCTAACATAGAAAACATTGATATATTTCCTGTCATATCGTTACTACAACCGGAGTCTAGAAACCATAAATCCTCATTCTTTTCTTCAGCCATATTACAAGCTAAAAACAAATTGTTTTGGCTGCTATTTTCTCTTGTGAAATTTGCACTAGTTCCACTTCTCATATCTTGTTTCTTCTTTCTACATTCATTAGCATAATGACCCTATTTCTTACAATTGTAACATTGGACATTGGATTTGTCATACCTTTGTCCTTGATCATTCTGCTGTCCACTTTGCTGGCTGCCTTGGCCGTGTTGCTGATTTGGATTGCTGCCCCTTCCTTGAGCATTTGCTGGACTGTTCCTTCCACCTCTGTTTTGGCTTCTGCCTCTTCCTCTTCCTTTGCCTTGCCCTCTTCCTTTTCCGAAAGACATCTGGGACTTAAAAGCATGTTCAAGAGATGAGTTTTCACTCCTACTCAATCTCTGTTCATGGGTAATCAGTGATGCATGTAATTCATCCACTGAAAACTTTGTGAGATCCCTTGTCTCTTCTATGGTGGTGACAATCACATCGACTCTTGAGGGTAAACTTCTCAAGAGTTTTTCCACAATCCTCTTGTCCTCAAGAGTCTCTCCATGAGATCTGATTTGTGTAACCATTCAATCACATGAGTGAAGAATGAGTCAATAGTGTCGATTCTTTTCATGCGTAGAGTCTCAAAGTCTCTCCTCGTAAATTGAAGTTTTCATGGTTCTGACGGTTCTACTCTCTCCATGTTCATAAGTGCAGCCTTCAGAGTTTCCCATGCCCACCGGATTTCAACACAAGTATCCTTGGAAACACACTCTCATGCACTGCTTGATACAAGAAGAAAAGAGCCTTGGCATCTTTCTTCTTATTGTTCTTTAGTGACTCCCTTTCTGCCTGAGTTAAAAGAAGAAACTCTACTTCATTTGCTGGCTCTTCAAAGCCATCCTCAACTAATTCCCATAAGTCTTGGGAGACAAATAAAGCTCTCATAGTTATTGACCAATAGTCATAATTTTTCCCATTGAATTGTGGGAGATGGATATTTCCCAAACTCATACCTGTGCTGGCTCCAGCCATTCTGCACTCTTAACTATGATAAAAAAACTTGACTGTGTGTTTAAAACTAACCAACTGTACTGCAACAGTAACACAAAACTGTATAGAGAAATACCTTTGGATTCCTTTGGCTGAGTCTTCACACTGCTGGAGAAGCTGCTGCAACTAAGAACCCCTTTCCTTCAGCTTATTTGACCTTCAAATAGCCTGGATTGGCTCTGATACCATGTTGAAAATTTGAAAATTCCAAAAACAATAAAACTGCCTTCCTTAACACAGAGAAATATTTTAAAATTTGCATACACAGTGACAAAATTTTCTCAAAAAAAATTCTATTCAGTAAAAAAACTTGTTACAATTCTTCCTCACTGCAGAGGAATTACAAATTGTTATTGGACTGCTTCTAAGCACAGTTCCAAAAAACAAAAACGCTTCTCTGTCTCTGTAAAAAAATCTGCTGTGAATTTCCAATTCACTGTCTCTCTCTGTAAAAATAAACAGCTCTCTATCTATTTAAAAACTCACTGTGTTTTTATAAAATCTTACACTGCTGTGTAAAAATTTAATTCTGCTCTCTCTGTTTTTCTAAACGCACTACTGTGCTTACATTCTGTGTGTTAAAAAAAATTACAATACATCTCTGTTCTATATTTATAAACAAAATATCTAAAAAATAATTAATGCAATTTGTTGACAAAATTGCCAAATTATCACCACTTACAAATTTCATTAATGCCATTAAAAATCTGTCAGCACCGATAAAAAAAATTAATGGCAAATTTTAATTCGTTGCAGTGGTGGCAAATTTTGCGGTGGTGGCAGATTGGTGGCGCGCTGATCACATGTGGCGGAGCCACCTCAAACTGGTGGTTGCGGGGGGTAAGGTTCTGTCCGTACCCCTCATATGGGTGACCCCCCATAATAAACTACAGCCACTCATTTTGGGTCAAAGCCCAACTGACAAGTCAAATGCGGGGGGTGGCTTCCCATTAAACGCCGTGCTGTTTGACCCCCCGCACACGGTCGATTTGTTCAAACCTGCCACCGGTTTAATCTCCATGCCATCAACCTGTTTGCCGTGCTGTGTGCTGTCGCCTGCAACTTCATTCGAGCAGGTTGAAATTACATTCCAACAATGCCAACACTGAGACATCGTATTAACTATGGCACCATGTGATACAGTGATATGTGGTTTAACACTTAGTTTTGTTGGGTGAAATCCAAGAGACCAAGGTTCATATTCCATCAAGTATATGGCCTCCTATGACCTTGGCTCAAGGAGTAGGCTTCCCATTATAAAGAAGTCACGAGGATTGATCCTAGAACCTCCCTTAAATTAGTCTAAAAAGTTACCAATTCACCATAGTAAAAAAAAAAACTATAACACCATATGAAAAGGAAAGTCGAAGTAAATAAGGTCATAATGTTGATTATGATTATAATTTATTATTCCAATATATATAAAAAAGAAAACTATATAAATTTGTATGATGGTAATAATAATTACAATGAAGACAATGAAATTTATAAAGTACTCCTCATGTCTTGTAAGTATGTGCCAGTTACATTATGTATATTTAACCATGTATATTGATATATTCTAATTTTTTTGGTTATGTCTTGTAAGTATGTGCCAGTTACATTATGTATATTTAACCATGTATATTGATATATTCTAATTTTTTTGGTTATGTCTTGTAAGTATGTGTCAGTTACATTATGTATATTTAACCATATATATTTATATATTCTTATTTTTTTGGTTATTTTAAATTTATGTTACAAGTAGTTACATTTAGCTTTCATGGTACATGAATGTGGTTATGAAATTTATGTAAAGGTGAAGTGTATTGTTTTTCGAGGAATTGTTAGAAAGTGGTGAACATTATTTTCCAGTCTATACGCTATTAAATGTTGATGGGTAGTATATGCCCACCGTTAAATTTAAATTTGTTTAAATTTAACAGTGGGTATATACTACCCATCAACATTTAATAGCTTATAGACTGGAAAATAATGTTCACCACTTTCTAACAATTCCTCGAAAATATGTGTTGCCATGGGTTCTCGATATTTCGGAGCGAGCTCTGCCCTATACCTAGAAGCTCTGCATGGGGATCCTCATCTACATCAACGATTCTGCTTTGAGATTGAAGATCAACTGTGGTAATCGCCTCGAGGTTTTTCACCCGAGTAACCATCTATCCTTTGTTGCATTCGTACTCATTCGCATGGGCAAGCTTGATGAAGGCGCTCTGCAAGGAAGGCCATTCTAAACTTCAGCCATTACACATTATTTTTTCCACTCTAAAATAAATTTGCAACAAAAAAAAATTGATTTCTTGATTCCTTTCAATTCATGTTAAATATCTACTTTAAATGGTTCCTCTCAATTCATGTTAAATCTCTACTTTAAATGGGTTTATATTGGTAATTATGATTGCAATGATCATGTTATGTTTTTTTGGTAGAAGAAAAGAAAAGTGGTTATATTTATATTGCTATGATTATACTTACATAGAAGTTGTTTAAGCTTGATTTAGGCTTATGATGGACTTGTATCATTTGCCATAGCTTCTATATTATATTTCATGCAAATATATTTCTATAGTTTTTTTACCTTGTATTCCTACGACTCAACAACTTTTGCTTAATTTATCACACATTAATTTTGATATTCGCTGCTGACTTCCTCCACCAAGCTATTATTACCCTTTCGCAGAAAGTAGTAACGTATTCGATTCTGAGTTGACTTTCAATTAGTTCTAGAAAGTTCACATTAGCTTATTTCATTTTTAATTTAAATTATTTATTTGCATTTGTATTGGTTTAGAGAAATGTGCAATATCGTACTTTGCACTAACATAGTCGGCTGTCAACAAATTCAATGGAGATGGTACAACATTTCAAGTGTATTCCGAAAATGTAACCTGGAAATTAATGAGCGATATTTAATACCAAACTCGAAATTTATGTTTAGGACACATTATATGGTGACGTGGAAACATTTAACCAGACCAAAGAAAATTGATAGAGATCGTTACAAACTCCATTATGATGGGTAATTTAATCTCGACAATTTTTTTGTGTGTGCCATTGAATTATCACGTTACAATACATAGAAAGGTTTAATTTCAGCGCCCCCCTGTGGATTAATTGTTTATGTGTGCTTGTCATGCGTGATTTTTGGTTTGTCATGATTTTCGTGTTTCGGTGGCACCATTATTGGGCCAAGGATATTATTAGGCCAAGGATATTTTTAAAGACAAAGGAAATTAAAAAATCATTTTTTTATTTATTTAGTTATTTTATATTAAAATTTAATATCAATTGAATTGTCTAAAATATAAAATTTATGACAAAAAGAGTTTGAGACAAAAACATTAAAAGAAAAAACTTTATATCTAAGACAAAAACAGTTTAAGATTAATATTTTAAGACAACTTTATATTTAAGAAAAAAAATAGTGAGACAAAAATAGTTTAAGATAAAAAAAATATTTTAAGACAAAAAAGTTTGAGACAAAAATATTTTAAGACAAAACTTTATATTTAAGACAAAAATATATTAAGACAAAACTATATATTTAAGACAAAAACAGTTTGAGACAAAAATATTTTAAGACAACAATATATTTAAGACAACAGCCATTTAAGACGAAACCCATTTAAGACAATTAACAATTAAGACAAAAACATATCAATTTAAGAAAATATTATCTAACAACTTCAAAATTGACTCTAACAGTGTGCCCCAAGTCTGCTAGCTTGCAGGCTCCTACTGTTTTGCGCTTATACGAAGGTTGTTATTTCACTTGCCATTCATGTTATCTTATATAAAAACAACGATTTGTTGAGCTCTTTGTTTTGTGGGGGGTATTCAACCCTTAAGAACATGACAATTTTTCCTGACAAGATTTCTCAGGCATCAATTTCTCTTTTATCCATTCGATTTATGTTGATACGATTAGAGACAACTTGTCTGTCGTCGCATTCGACACTACTACATGGAAGGTACTTTTAAGACAAAAGAAATAGTTTGTCTTAAAATTTTCAATAGGAGGCACTAGTAAAAAAAGTAAAGGTAAAGGATTAGGGGTTCATCTTGTTGGAGAGATGACAATTAATTAGTTTCTCTTATCATGGAATGATCTTGTGATTATTATTATTTTCTCTTGTGTTTTATCTTTCATCATCAAAACTAATTCCAAAAAAATAGAAGAGGACATAAGATGTAGGCACGCTGCCAAGAAAACCCCTCTCTTTAGGGAAAACCCAGTCAAAATTATTTCTTCAATAGGTTCAAGATGAGACGACCAATACCTTTAGACTATAGGCTTCCTCCATCAAGTCATCCCTTCATCGTATAAGCACCAAGATCTCCACGACACCGAGATCTCTCTAGCTTGCACTCAAACTTCATCCTTATCATCTTGACATAGGTTAAGATAGCAACATAACACTGTGCATCATAACACTTGAACGTCATACGAGCATCATTGATCATCTTCATGCATCACTTGTGGCATCGAACTTCATGACCTATATAACACCAAAATTGTAGCACCGAGTCTATGTGTAGTCAATGTAACATACAACACTATGTCACCGAGCCATTGTACTATACCTTCAAATATAGAAACAAACCACGGAGATAAATATTGTTGCAACTACACAGAGCCATATTCACTGTAACTTCACCAAAATGAGGAGACTGTTAATTCATTGAAAATGTGGATTGTTTTTCCTTCATAAGCCTATAATCCAAGTCTTAATTGCAGAGAAGTATGAACTCTGAAGTCTGATTTTAATTGCTTCATATACCCAATGCCAAAGGGTCAAGTGACGATGGAAAATGGAGGAATTATAAATTTCTCTAGAAAGTTCCATAATATCAAGATAACCATGGGGTGATATGTATTGAATAGTCCAATGCTTTCAATTCTAGTGGGTGGTGTTGATGTTGTACTAGGAATAAAATCGTTACAATCTTTGGGGATGGTAGCTTTTATTTTTTAATAAATTTTCTTGTAATTTTTTTTTGAAGGAAAGGAATTTTAATTACGGGTTATCACAGGGAAGGTAGAAAAGATAATAAGATCTAATATCATGAAAAATATTATGAAGAAATAATGAGGCGTAATTGCACAATTATGCTCACTAGAAGGTCCAACATAAAAATCATCTAGTTCTCCACATCTCCAAGAAGTCTTTGACAATTATTCCAAGGTGTTTGAAACTCCCAAGGGAATCCCACCTATTCATTATCATGATCATGTTATTCATTTTATTGCAGAAAGTGTTCCTCCAAACATTAGGCCTTATAAATATCCTTATGTCCAAAAGAGCGAAATTGAATGTATGATTGCATAAATACCAGAGGCTGGTAAAATTAAACCTAGTCAAAGTTCTTTCTCTGCTCCAGTATGATTGGTGCACAAGAACGATGGATCATGGTGCATGTGTACAGATTATAGGGAGCTCAATAAGATCATTATTAAATATAGATTTCCCATTTGTGTGATTATTGAATTATTGGATGAATTACAATAATAAATTTATTTCACCAAGTTGGATCTCCGCTCAGGATATCATCACATTAGAATGAAGACTAAAGACATTATGAAAACATCATTTCGAACTCATGAGGGTCATTATGAATTTTTGGTCATACCTTTTGGCCTTACTAGTTCACCTTCTACATTTCAAGGGTTGATGAATTCCATTTTCAAGCCCCTACTTAGAAAAATTTTGTTAGTATTTTTTTGATGATATAGTAATCTACAGCAAGTATTGGAATGATCATGTTCAACATGTTGATGCAGTGCTCAAACTATTGGAGAAGAAACAATTATATGAAAAAAACTCCAAATGTTTCTTTGGAGTACAAGAGGTGGAATATCTAGGTCATATTGTATCTCAAGAGGGTGTTAAGGTAGACCCTACCAAAATTAACTCCATTAAGGAATGGAAAGTTCCCACAACCATAAAGAATTTGCAAGGATTTCTCGGGTTAATGGGGTATTATCACAAGTTTGTTAAGAATTATGGGACAATAGAAGCACTTATAACAACATTATTGAAGAAAGATGCATTTTCATGGACTCCTGAAGTAGCTAATGCCTTTGAACATCGTAAGGAAGAAATGTGTCAATAATTGGTCTTAGCTACACAAGAGTTCACAAAATCTTTATTGTGGAATGTGATGCCTCAAGAAATGTAATTAATTTTGTTTTAATGCAAGAAGGAAGATCTATTTCTTTTAAAATTATTCCAATCAAAGGAAAGTATTTAGAGAAATCTAATTATGAGAAGGAAATGTTGGAAATACTACATGTACTAAATAAATTGCGACCTTACCTAATGTGAAGACACTTCAAGGAAAAAACTGATCATGATAGTCTTAACTACTTCTTGGAACAAAGACTATATTCAGAAGAGCAACAAAAATGGGTGACAAAGATGTTTGGTTATGACTTTGAAATCATCTACAAAAAAGGGAAGCTAAATGTTGTTGCAGATGCACTCTCAAGAAAGGATGATGATGTTGAAGCAACTCTTTGTGCCATTTCTATTATCCAAATAGATTGGATAGCCGAAGCAAGGGAGGAATGTAAGAATGATTAATAAGCAGGGACACTCATTCAAAAGTTCTAGCAAGATCCCAGTACATCTAATACATTTAGTTGGAAAAATTATTTCTTATGGTACAAATATCGCTTATATCTTTGTAAGAAATACCAACTAAAGTAAAAAATTATTTTGTAATTTCACACCTCTCCCTTAGGAGGACACTCGAGATTTTTAAAAACTTACCAGAGGTTGAAGAAAGAATTTTTTGGGATGGCCTTAAATATGATATTCAAAAGTTTGTGGTGGAATGTTTGGTTTTCCAGCAAAATAAAGTTGATACAATTAAGAGCTCAGGTCTACTACAACCTTTAACCATTCCAAGTCAATGTTGGGAGGAGGTTTCAATGGATTTTATCATAGTTTTACCATAGTCTAAATGAAAAGTGTCATCATGTTGGTAGTTGATAGACTTACAAATTATGCACGCTTTTGTGCATTATCTCATCCATTTAAAGCGATTAAAATTTCTACTTCATTTATGGAAACAATTCAAAAGCTACATGGAAACCCTAAAATTATTGTAAGAGATAGAGATCACATTTTCACTGGAAATTTTTGGACAAAAATATTTTCTTGTTTGGGTACTCAACTAACTCATAGCTCATCTTATCATCCTCAATCCGATGGGAAAACTGAGATAGTGAAAAAATGTTTGGAAGGACATCTTCGTTGCTTTGTATTTGATAAACAAACATAATGGTTCATTTGGTTACCTCTGGTTGAATGGTGTTATAACACTTCCTTCCACACTACAGCAAAAATGACCCCATTTATGGCACTTTATGCATATCACCCGTCGTCCATCATATCATCTTTAATAGAAAATTCTAAGGTTCAAGCAGTGGAAGATCACATCGAGCATCAACAACAATTTCTCAAACTCTTAAAGGATAACCTAAATTTGGCACATAATCGAATGAAACAACAGGTAGATCAACATCGTAGTGAGAGAAGTTTTGATGTAGGAGACTAGGTATTTCTACGGCTACAACCATATAAACAAATGTCCCTCAAGAAAGCTAAGAAGGATAATAAATTATTGCCAAAGTACTATGGTACTTACAAGGTGTTGAAAAATATTGGTACTATGGCATACAAATTATAGCTTCCTGGATCTTCTCGAGTGCACCATTTTTTCCATGTTTCATTCTTAAAGAAGGTTATAGGTGAAAAAATTATGGTTCAAACAATATTTCCAGATTTGTATGAGGAAAGAAAAATCATATTGGAACCTGAAGTAGTAATGGAAACAAGAACTCGACAGTTATGAAATCGAAAATTTCAGAGTATCTCCTCAAATGGAATAACTTACCCAATAAATATTCCACACGGGAGGATGATAATTTTATACAAAAGCATCCAAAACTACTCAAGCGTTGAGGACAACACTTTTTTGAAGGAGAGGGGCATCTTAGGGCCCTATATTACTAGTGTAGTCCCTTATTTTTTTTAGTGTGGCCCTGTTATTGTTATTTTTGTACCCCTGTGATCCCCATATTGTTATTATTGTGCCTCATAATAGCCCACTATTGTTATTGTTGTGCCCTAACATTATTATTGTTAGGTCAACTAGGATTATATTGTGATCCCATGGACTTCTATATATAGAAAGGAGGTTTTTTCATTTTAATCATCCAAGAATCGTTCATGTATGTAATGTAAAGGAGGTTTCCCCTTGAAGTGGTTGATTTCTAAGGCGTTGATCTCTATTTTCTTCTATTTTTAGAGTTGGTTTCATAACATTATATCAAACCCTGGAAATCTTTCTTTTTCCATTTCCTTATGCCTAAACCCATTAATAAATTTCCCAATAACCACCAAGGAATGGTCGCACCCATTTTATGCATGATCATATATTCCATGTGACCTTTCAACCCCTCTATTTGAGCAACCACATGACTTCAGAAATACTTTCAGTTTCTATGAAACCCTAGGTCGCAAAGTCATGGGGTCACAAAAGAAGCTAGCAAGAACCCTTGTGACCTAGTTATCGTACAACTCTGCAACACTACCATCCCAATGACCCTATCACCCTCCCCGTAGCTCTAAATTTCAAGGTTGCACAATAGGTGACCCATGAAACTTGCAAGCTCATTACATCATGACCTGACAACCTCCATTTCTTGTGACCTCACAACCCATTAATATTTTCAAGCTATCAATTATAAAATCTGTCACTCTCATGGCCTATAACTCTTGTGACCCCTAACCATTGCGACCCTATGACCTATATATAAGCCAACTTTTCAACTCAAGTGGTTTCCTCCCTTTCACACCTCTGAGAGACAATTTAAATTTTTTATGTTGTCATTATTATTTATGTCGTTGCTTTCATCTTGGGATTTTCTATTCGAAGTGCAAGGTGACATCGATATGGAATGCATATCTGTATCATCTTTATTTGGAGAGATGGCATCGCTAGTAGTCAAATCCTCCTATAGGATCATAGAGAGAATCATCCAAGGGATCGTAGAAAGTCCACCTCCACCACCAATATACAGGGATACAACTTTCAATATCAAAAAATCACCAAACTCACATGGAAAAACATTTATTCATAATTCTCAAAGAAGGACATCCCTCTAGAACAAGAAGATTTCAAGGTGTATATCAACATAAATATTTCTTGGATACACAAAATAGTTGCACCCCCACTAGTCTTCCCATGTGTATAAACTATAGAGTGGATATTATAGAACATTGACGAATACCACTAGGTTATTAGGAAACATATAGGTAAGGGCTTCACTCATTTCAATGCCGCCAACATCACTCCTTATTATAAGCTACCATAATAGGAAAAAAAAATTAGCACTATGTTGCTATCAAATTTCAAGGGTTCAACTAAAGATATTTTAAAGTCATGGTGGAAAGAACCATCCAAGTTCAGTTTCAAGGCATATCAGGTTTATATAACATAGGGCCTCATAAAAGTACATCATTACATGGAAACTATGATGAAAACGTTGTATGTTAGGGAAAATATTGACATGTTTCTATGAGCATGGGTCCCAGTAATGTACTCAGTAGCCACCTCATGGACTATATTCAATTGGGGAAGAATTTTAGCATCGACCATAAAGTCAAACATGTGGGCTACAAAGAATCCTGAGAAAGGTCAACCGTCAGAGTTTTATATGGCATCATACCTCATGGATGTAGTATGTTTAAGATGTCATTTTGAAGGATGGTGTCTAAAGTGAACCCCAAAGACAACTGATCCTGTGAAAATTTATTATAAGATCTTTTGGGATCCAGGTTACAAAAGTATGCATGAGACTACTTGTGAATCATTCATTTCTCCTATGTATCAAATTATTTTTGGAGAATATGCCCCTTGCATGTCTAAAAGGGCTAAAGAGACACTCATCAAGGTGGCATATTGGTTTCCCATTAGAGAGGGAACCTCTATAAGGGTATTAGACTCCTATAAGCCCCCACATGATCTTCCTACAATGGAAGCAAACATAGTTCTATTAAAAGAAGTATGTTATCAATTAACTACATGGTGCTCCAAGAAATTAGTGAAAGGAAAGAAAAACTTGTGGCCTATTTTCCCTCTGACCATTGGTGCATATACTTTTGAGAAATTCAAGGAGGTTGATGATCCAGATTTGTGCAGGAACACAACAAAATACAGAAATATAAATAAACACAAAGATGTAGTGGAAATAATACTTGATTTTATTAATATCAAATAACAAAAATATGCTTACAAACATAATGAAGATAAACTAGCTAGGGCTCTGGTAGCTTATATTTAAGAAGAGATGTGGCGGCTACGAGTCACTAAACTGTGTTAAAATGAAGCTCAAAGGCCTATTTATTGTTTAGAAACAATGGAGAAACTAAACATCTAAAAACCTAACCCTAGGATATGAAGCACCAAAATTATGGGCCATGTTTGGGTAAATTGGTACATCAACTTCCCGGGGACGTAACTTTGGCATATGATCTTCGTTTGACATGCTCCATACCTCGTTAGAAAGATATATTCAATGAATAAAAATTTTTACATGAGAAACATTAAATTAACTTCCATTTTGCTCCTGGCTTTCCCAAAAAACATTTTTTAGGGCCTCAAAACAGCTCCAGAATTATTGGACCCGAAAAACTGCTAAAAATAGTAAGTTGTGGTGAAACTGAAAAAACCGAAAGAACCGATGGTGGGGGTCCAAATGGAATAGGTGGGTGGCCACCAATATCCACCTATATCATCCCCTCCTCCCCCCCGTTAGAAATCAATGGTCCCCAATGTGTTGAGTTCATCCATGAGATGAAGCAAATTCTGTTGAACTTGTTATTGGATTTGTTGAAGATGACATGAACCTGCTGGCGGATGTGATGGATGCATTCAATAAATATGGTTGCTTTATCAGCCTTAGATAGTACATGTGTGGATTCGGTCTATGTGGTTGCATGAGATATGGCAACATCAGGCGGCGGTGTGCCTGGGGTCATATCAATGGAGTGCTTGACTTGATAGTGTAGAGGAACCTTTGTAGTTAAAGAGAAAATGTCCTCATATTCCTCCACAAGTTTGTCCATATGTTGTTGTCATGCAGGGGAGCCCTATTTTGAGTCTGTGGCCACAATATTCTTCTTTCAATGTGGGCAAACTGTAATGAAAATAAATTTACTGGTTTGGGAAAAAATCTTACTATGTTGTTTTGCAATAGTCAAAGAGATCGTAGGAGGCAGTACTACCTTCAGTATCCTATACAATTTATTTCCCAAATTAATAACAAAAAAATGAGGCCTAGACTCATACAAAACATGTCACTTCCACAATTATGGTTTTCCCATAATACATCAGACACATAAAGAGGAGCAACACCACACAATACCTCATCCATGAATGGGTTGATGTTGTACAGAAGACAACACTGCTGGTGGATGCAGATATCTCTTTCTTGGTGAACCCACCCAATGGTATACGACTATGGGTGTGCTATGGTCGACAGGCCAAGTCACTTCACGACCTCTACTGAAATGAGGTTATTTTGGCTTTCACTATCGACAAGGAATTACAGTGGAGAACCCTTAACCCGCATCTACGAATGGAAGAGGCACTCCCCCTCCTCTCGATCCTCTGGATCCTCCCTCTTGAGCTTAGTGGTGGAAACAATGGAAGTGGGATCTGCATAAATGATCTTCTTCCCTTTTTCATCACCCTTTTGTGGTTCTAGCTCAAGATCAGGACATGCATCTATTTCAGGTGCCTTCAATTCGGCCACCAGTGACTATTTGGCCTGACATTTGTTTGTGTTGTGAGTGGGGCTGTTATGAAATTCACACCACTTCCCCATGTTCTTCTTTAGATTTATGGTGCTGTTTTAAGTCACCCCACTTTGGCTTTTCTCCTTTTTTTGCGGTTCCGGGGTGTCTTTCACTAGCTTCATATTCGTGGATCCAAAGTCTCGCTTATTCTACTTAAATTTCTGCTCGATCTTGGCAGCATAGTGATATGTCATGCCAAGCAAGGTACTGTCAAGGAACTCCATTTCCTCCTGAATGTATATGTGCAAATATCTACTGTACTTGAGCACCAAATATCTCTCTGAATATTTAATACATAACTCAGTGTGTAGGGTATGGAATAAATTTGTCATTTTGTGCACATCTTGACCCCTCTGCTGGCGCAGCGTGGTCCATTGGATGTACTTGTCCTCAAGGCTCCCCATAGGTTAATATTGTTCCTTGATGTAGTTTGAGAACATATTCCAAGTGGGTGCTCTGATACCAATGGGGTGTAAAAACTCTGGTAAACTTGAATAATTATATATTATTATTGATAAAAGATGAGATATGATTACAATGGGGAATCACCAATGCTTTAAATATATCCTCATGCTGTCCCTTGGTGAAAAGGCATGATCTTTGATCATGCCCTTTCACTTAATAAAACCTAAGATAACTATATCTAACTAATAATTAATAAAATATACATAACATTTCCCCTCTCCTAAATATTCTTTGTCCTCAAAGCATACGTAACGATGGACAGTATTGATGAACGCCTGGGTTTCTTGAGCGGTGGGCTCTTGCTTCCCACATTTTAAAAATATCGTGAAGCATCTTCTCAAGCTCCATCTGTTGGTGATGTGGATAGCGACAAGATTTGATATTGACAGGGTCGGGTCCTTTCTTGACTTCTATTGGATGTTCATGTTCCTTATTAGGAGGTATTTTTATTGGTAGGTCTTGGAAGAATTTTTCGTGTTTCCTAACTATTCCTTGTTCTTCTGGTGATTTTTCGTGATTTCTCACCAAGGCATGATCTTTGATCATGCCCTTTCACCAAGGGACACCATGAGGCTATATTTAAAGCCTCGGTGATTCCCCATTGTAATCATCTCATCTTTTATCAATAATAATATATACTTATTCAAGTTTACCAGAGTTTTTACACTCCAATGTACTTGTCCTCAAGGCTCCCCATAGGGTAATATTGTTCTTTGATGTAGTTTGGGAACATATTCCAGGTGGGTGCAGCCAAGAACTGAGAGGGTTTCTGATCCAAGAGGATATCAGTGGCCACCCACCTATTACATTTGGACCCACACCATCAATTCTTGCAACTTTTCACTTTCAGCACAACTTACTGTTTTTAGCAGGTTTTCGGGTCCTGCACTCTTCGAGCCATTTTGGGACACTAATGATCTAGGTGGATATTGGTGGCCACCCACCTATTCCATTTGAAATTCCACCATCAGTTCTGTCAGTTTTTCATTTTCAACACAACTTGCTATTTTTAACAATTTTTCGGGTCCTGAACTTCCGGGGCCGTTTTGAGGCCCTAAATGACATTTTTTGGGAACAGTGGGAGAAACATGGGTCTATGGATCAATTTTGCTGACACAAAAGTTGTAATCCTTAGAGATATATTTCTAATGAGGTATGTTGCGCATCAAACAAAGATCATATGCCAAATTTACATCCCTGGGAAGTTGAAACACTAATTTATCCAAACGGGGCCCATAGTTTTGGCAATTCATCTCCAAGGGTTAGGTTTCTGGATGTCTAGAGTTTTCCATTGTTTCTCAATAATAAATAGGCCCTCGAGCCTCATTGTAACATAGTTCATAGGCCTGTAGCTACCGCATCTCTTCTCAGAGATAAGCTACCAGCACCCTAGCTATTTTATTTCCATTATGTCTATAAGCATATTTATGTTATTTGGTATTAATGGAATGAAGCATTATTTCCACTGCATCTCTATGTTTCTCTCTATTTTTGTACATAAATCCGGATCATTGGTATCAGAGCAATGTGTTATTTCTCTGTTTTCCTTTGCATGTCCCCAACACGGTCAGGGTATAAGGAGTTAGGGCTCGATCTGGTTGAACCCCTACAATATCAACCTCACAAACCCCAACAACCTCCCATGGAGGAAGAAAAGAAAGACGAGTGAGCAGGAGATATTATCAAAATATTTCTCGAGAAGGCCCTTGAGAAACAAATGAATGCGATTATGGATAACTTTACTTAGATCCTTTAATGGCTACCCACCTACAGTGCATCTGCATCCAACAGCCACTCTCGAGGTGCCACTCCCTTGAAGGTACAGGTAAACTTTGAAATTCCTATATTTGAAGGCTATATAGATGAATACATCCTAAATAGATGGCTGAATTTGATGGAAGGGTATTTCTCCATCCATGATATATCTGACCGAGAAAATATTATTTTTGCACTCCTCAAAGCTTCCCCCCATGTCAAAGATTGGTTGGAAACCTACTGTAAATAAAAGGACGGTACAAAAGCCTCTTTGTTCTTAGATGCGCCCACTTGAAATTCGTTTTGAGACGACATCAAGGAACAATATTACCGCGTATGGAGCTATGAGAAGAATTACATCCAATGGACCATGATGCAGTAGCAAAGGAATCAAGATATGCACGAACTGACAAAATTGTTCCATACCCTGTACACAAAGTTGGGTATTAAAGATTCAAAGAGAAATTTGGTGCTCAAGTACCGTAGCTATCTACAGAGACACATTTAGGAGAAAATGGATTTCCTTGACATTACATTGCTTGGCACGGTATATCCCTAGGCTGCCAATACCGGGCATAAATTTAAGCAGAAGAAGCTACACTTTGGATCTGTGAATCTGAAGCTAGGGATAGGTGCCCCAAAAAACAAAACAAGGGGCAAGGCCAAAGTAGGGCGACTCAGAACAACACTAAAAATCCAAAGAAGTACATGGGGAAGTGCTGTGAATTTCATAACATCCCCACTCATAGCACAAATGAGTGTCAGGCCAAACAGTCATTAGTGGCCAAACTAAAGGCACTTGAATCAGATGCATGTTTTGATCTTGATTCAAGACCAGAAAAAGTAAATTACAAAGGGAAACATATCATTGATGTGGATCCTAGTACCATTTTTGCCACCACCAAGATCCAAAAGGAGGATCCAGAGGATCCAGAGGAGGGGGAGCACCTTTTCCATTCGCATATGTGGGTGAAGGGTTCTCGATTGTAATTCCTTGTCAATAGCGGAATTAAAAAGAACCTCATATCAACAGAGGTCGTGAAGCATCTTGGCCTACCAACCATATCACACCCGGAGCCATATAACATTGGGTGACTTCACCTAGGGAGAGATCTCCGCATCCACCAGTAGTTCTGCCTTCCGTACAGTATCAAGTCATTCACAGATGATGTATTGTGTGATGTTGCTCCTCTTGATGTAGATGATGTATTATTGGACCAACCATACTTGTGGATGTGACATGTTGTGTATGAGTCTAGGCCTCGTGCTGCTACTATTACTTTGGGAAATAACTTGTACATGATACTGAAGGTAGTACTGCCTCATGTCATCTCTTTGACTACTACAAAACAACGCAGTAAGATTGTTTCCCAAACCAAAAGATTTATTTTCCTTACAACTCGCTCATAGAGAAAGAATAATATTGTGGCCAAAACCTCAAAACAGGGCTCCCCTGCAAACCTGAAGCAGATGGACAAAGTCATGGAGGAATACGAAGACATTTTCTCCTCACTCACAGAGGTTCCTCTACACTGTTAGGACAAGCACTCCATTGATCTGACCCCTGAAGCACCACCGCTTGATGTTGTCATACCTCATGCAACTTCATAGGCATAATCCACACATATAGTGTGTGAGGCTGATAAAGAAACAAAATTTACTAAACGCATCCAGCATGTCCGTTTGCAGGTCCATGACATCTTCGACAAATATAATACCCAGTTCAATAGAATTTTCCACATCTCATGGAGGATCTCAACACAATGGGGACGATTGCTTCCTAAGGAGGGGGCAATGATCCAGGTGAATATATTTGGCCACCCACCTATTCCATTTGGACTCACATCATCAATTCTTGTAGCTTTTCACTTTCAGCATAACTTACTATTTTTAGCAAGTTTTCGGGTCTTGCACTCCCGAAACCATTTTTGGGCACTAATGATCTAGGTGGATATTGGTGGCCACCCACATATTCAATTTTAAATTCCATCAGTTCTTTCACTTTTTCATTTTTAGCACAACTTACTATTCTTCCCATTTTTCGGGTCCTGAACTTTCGGAGCCATTTTAAGGCCCTAAACGACATTTTTTGGGAAAACCGGGAGCAACATGGATCTCCATGGACTAATGTTGCTCACACAAAAACTTGTAAACATTGGATAGATATTTCTAACGAGGTATGGTGTGGGTCAAACAAAGATTGTATGCCAAAGTTACGTCCCCAGAAAGTTGAAACACCAATATACCCAAACGGGGCCCATAGATTTGGCGCTTCATCTCTTACGATTAGGTTTTTTCACATTTAGACTTTTCAATTATTTCTGAATAATAAATAGGCCCTTGAGCCTCATTTTAATAGAGTTCAGAGACCTTTAGCTGCCACATCTCTTCTCGGAGATAAGCTACCAGTGCCCTAGATATTTTATTTCCATTATGTATGTAAGTATATTTATGTTATTTGGGATTAATGAAATGAAGCATTATTTCTGCTGCATCTCTATGTTTATGTATATATCTGTATTTTATTACGTTCCTGCATAAATCCGAATCAGTTCCCTCTTTTCCTTTTTCTCACAGTAGGTTTCCCACCTGTCTTTGCCATGGGGGTAGCTTTAAGGAGTGCAAAAGTAATCTTTTATCAATCGGAGAAATCATGGATCGAGAAATACCCTTTCAAACAATTCAACCATCTACCTAGGGCGTCTACATCTATCTGGCCTTCAAATACATGAATTTCAAAGTTGACCTATACCTTGAAAGGAGAGGCACCTTGAGAGTGGATGCTTGATGTAGATGTGCCGCCAGTGGGATGTCGTTGAAGGATATGGGAAAAGTTATCCATCAGTGCATTCCTTTGTTTCTTGAGGGCCTCCTCGAGCAATAATTTGATAGAATATCCTGCTCCCTCATATTTGTTTTCTTTCGCCATGGGAGGTCGTCATGGTTTGTGACGCTAATATTGCAAGGGTTCTACTAGATAGAGCCCTAACTCCTTATACCCTGATCTGGTTGGGGACATGCAAAGAAAAAGAGAGAAAGAGCAGACCGCTTTGATACCACTCATCCAGATTTATGAAGGAATGAAATAAAATACAGAAATAGACATAAAAATAGATATGTATTGGAAATAATACCTCATTTCATTAATAACAAATAACATAAATATACTTACAGACATAATGAAGATAAAATAGCTAGGGTGTTGGTAGCTTATCTTTGGTAAGAGATGTGGCAACCACATGCCTATGAACTGTGTTAGAATGAGGCTCAAAGGTTTAATTATTATTGAGAAACAATGTAAAACCCTAAAGATTCAAAAACCTAACCCTAGGAGATGAAGCACCAAAATTATGGGCCACGTTTGGGTAAATTGGTAAACCAACTTCCCCGGGATGTAACTTTGGCATATGATCTTCGTTTGATGTGCTCAATACCTCGTTAGAAATATCTATTCGAGGAATACAATTTTTGATGTGAGAAACATCAGAGGAAATTCCATGTTGCTCCCGGTTTTCCCAAAAAACATCGTTTAGGGCCTCAAAATGGTTCGTAAGTTTCGGACTCGAAAACTACTAAAATATTAATTTGTGACGAAACTAAAAAAATGAAAGTATCGATGGTGGGGATCCAAATGGAATAGGTGGCTGGCCACCAATATCGACCTGGATTAGTTGAAGGAGAGGCTAATGAGATGAAAGGTTTCTGTATGGATTTGAGGCACTGTAGGTGTGACCCAAAGGGAGTTGTAGCAGTGTATTGCAAGAAGGAATGTCTCAATTGGTCCTACATCCATATCAAGGATAATCGTGATGGCAAGGCTAGAAACTAGTACAATTCCATAGGGGAAATAGGACTAGTTAAACAACAAGAGAAGGAATAGGAAAAAACGTATGATTCCCAAGAAAGTATAATATTGGAACCCAAGGAAACCCTACTTGAAAGGAATAAAGAGCAGTAAAATACATACAGGAAGAAAAAGAAACATGAAAGTAGTTATCAGGAAGACCCAATGGATGAGTAGGAAGAGGATGAAAAAGAAGAAGCATTGGAAGAAATGAAATCAACATTTTATAGAAAACAACAAGAGGTAAGGAGGAAAAGGGAAGAATAGCTTAAACAACCATAAGAGGGAGGAGATCGACATGATGATGGAATTTGACACCAACAACAGTAGGAGGAAAGAAGGAAGAAGCAAGAAGAAGAAGAATGACTTCTAAAAGAGGAAGAAGAAAGGAAAGCACAAGAAGTTGAACATAAGAAAGGGCAAGAAGAAGAATAAATAAGGAATAAATAAGAGGAGTAGGAATTAAAGAGAAAGTAGAAGAAGAGGAAAAATATAATAAAATAATTGAAGAAGAAAAAAATGCAAAAGAAAAAGAGGATAAGAAAAGGCAAGAGGAGGTATAAATGAAGAGATAACAGGAATGGCTAACTGAGAAGGCTGAACTAGACCACCTTAATGAGAAACGAGGTAACATAATAAAAAATTAGCAGGGTCAAGGGTCTAGGATGCAAACTAATTTATCTCCAATGGAAATTCCTCATTCCACTCTAATTAATGGTTGGAATATTCCACTTAAAGAGTTAGGCATCCCAGATGAGGAATAAGATGTATTGGACATCTCAAGGTTGACCTTTGATCAAATCCTGAGTAAGATTATGCAGGAGAGGAGAAAATGTTATGAAAAGAAGCTGACCATGCCTTTATTAGTGATTATAGAAAATGATATTATACTAGATACTACAATGAATCCCAAGATGATCGCTTCAGTTGGAATGAACTTTGTGATATCAACAAAGTTAAATGTGAGTAGAATAAACAAACGGGTTGATGAAATGTAAGCCAGGCTACACACTTTTAAACAAAGGCTTGTTTGGGAAGAAAAGGAGAACTAGGTTTTTCGCCTAGCCTATTCAAGTGGAAAAGAGTTGCAAGCTTCCATCCAAGAAGAGGTAGTGACACTACAAGACATTATGGCCTTATTCTATCAAGAGATGCTGAAGTTGGATAATACTATGGAAACATTCCCGACCATACAGAAAAAAAATAAAGAGAACAAAAATATGCTTAAACATGCCACCACATCTATCAATAACATGTATTACTAGATTTCTAGATATTCGGTTGTGCCAGAAACTCTCCCGAAAAAGGATTGGATAACTGCTCCAAATGACAAGGTCCAAATCTACATCAAGATCCAATCATGAGATAAATTTCCAAAGTTTGTAGATATGGTACTAACCTCATATAAACATCCATTGAGTGGACCAAAGGCTGTGATCCTAGTGTAAAAAGTGCGTTCTATTGGATCAGTCAGTGAAGTAAGGAGTGAAGAAGAAGTCCTCCAAGAGATTCAAGAATTTCTCATCCCCTTTCAAACATGTTGCTATGATGGAAAATTTGCAGGTTATAAAATAAATGATTACTCAATATGTGGTGGAACCGGTAATAATATATACCAAGAGAGTGACATTCCCTAACCAAATCCAATTGAAACTAGTTAAGCTCTGTTAAAAGAAAAGGAAGATCCAATCAGAAATAAGTATAGTAAATAAGATCCTTGAACAACATGAATGGTCTAGTGCCAAAAAAATAAAGTTCATCAGTAAGCTTATTCAAGCATAGTTCTCGTTGCAATGAAACTCAAGATTTGGTGTCCATATAAGTTGTTGGAGGATAAAGATTCAAATCCAAAATATAAATTGGGTTTCCAAAGAAGTGTTTTTATAGTGAATTTGAAAATCCTTCGCCAATCACGAGCTACATTAGGATTTTCGAGCTTAATGCAATAATCCTAGGTAGCTGCCCATTTGTCCACATGCATAATGGAAGGAAGGGTATGTTCAGAACAGGGTAGCACCAGACAAGAGAGGAGACAAAAGGAACCCATGTTTCCAACACGATATGAACTACATCAACCCAACATGGTGCAAAATTTTCCCACGTGCTTATCAATTGAACTTTTTGTCTAAGGTGGTATCTTGCCTTCTCAATATTTCTATGGAAATGATTAACTGGCTCCCATTTGATTTCTTTACTATTTCCCCTAGAGTGAATCAGTCCAATAAAAATTACACTTGACCTGGGGAAACCCAGAAAAGAAAACACCTGCATGGCTTGAGGAAGAGAGAACCAAAGAGCTAGTATAAATCAACCCAAAATTTATTAAAGAACCCGCCCGATGAAGCAAAAATCTTGGCACAAGTTCTGGTAGAAAGAGTTAGGCAATAATGTTTAGCTACTCACTAGAGGAGAGTTTTCTTCTATAATGGTTGGCATGTTAGGCTTGACCAGTCAACTATGTGCCCGACACAGGGTGGAATAGGGAAGGAGGAACGAAATTCTACAAGCTTTGGCACTCATATCTTGTACGTGAGATACATCTAGATGTTCCACAGTTGTCAATTTTCAGATTCGTAGAAGTAAGCCATCTCTTTAATGTAACATATGTATAGTAGGATAAATACTAGACTAGAGTAGAGTCTCATAGGGATGTGAAAGGTCATGATGTAGCTCAATAATCATTGGGTAGATGAAAGGTCAACCCTCTTTCTATAAATATGTGCTAGTTACATATTGTAAAGGAATTTTAGTTTTGGACCTATGTTTTGGGCATATTGTTTGATAAATACGATCTTTTGGTGAATGCAAGAAGTAATTTTCCATTTCCACTTCTGGATTTGATGGAGGTATTATGTGATGGTGCCATGGATATTCTCAACTTAATGATTTAAAGTTCCTTGAACTCTGGCATAATGTTTCCTTGTGCATCTTCATTCGTTGAGGGATTCCTCTTTATAAAAAAAAATGGATGGTATATGATGTGCTTACCTTTTTCCTATGTTGGTAAATTTCCTTATTGATGTTCAAATTGTATCATTATATCCCTGTACAGTCACTTATGTTTTTATATAGATATTAATCATGCACTTATTCATGGTTTATAAACTTATCTATATATGTATGTGTGGATTTGATTTGAAGCTTTCTTAACACTGATTTTCTTGAGGTTCATGCTTTGAAGTTATGGTGTTCCTATTCTTGGAATATATTATATTTCATTTTCATAGGTTACTTACTTTCATTTGTTTAAGTTTTATTTTTTCTCTTAATTTGACACTTGTATTTTCCAAAGAAAAATATTAATTAAATTAGATGGTAGCTAGGAACACATACTGGATGGGACTCCCAAACCAAAAGACCAAATGGTGTAGATTATGTTTGGGACCCTACACTAGGGAGATACCCTGGTTGTTGGCAGTACATTCCAACCCATCAACAATTTATTTTTAACATAGAGCATATAGCGGTGAAATTTTTTAATAAACATAATTTTTATGCTTGGAAAGAAAAGATTTTTCTAAAAATGGCAGATAAGAAATTATGAAGCATATTCAAATATACAAAAACAACACCTACAGATCCCAATAAATTAATTGAATGGGAAAATAGGGAGGAAATAGCTAAATATATCATTGTACTATCTCTTTCAAATTCTCATCTACACCTTATAGACTTAGAAAAATCATTTGGAGAAATATGGCAACAATTAAGTGAAATACTTGGTGAAAAAACCACGAATGCAAAATTTTCCTTGAAAGTGCAATTATTCTAACGTAAAATGCATGATGGAATATATTTTTCTACTCATATAAATGATTGAAAATCACTTAATAGGAAATTTGTGGAAATCAGCTCTAAAGTAGAGAATGAAGACACAAAAGCAATATCGTTAAACAATTTATCTTCAAAGTATTACAATGTTATTTTTACAATAAGTCAATTATCTTCTCAAACACTTGATGAAATGATAGAAATACTTCTAGTAGAAGAAAAGAGGATGAAAGCAAGAGATGTAAAAGTAGAAGTCACTTCACAAGCTGAACTTGCATTATTTTAGATTGGTAGAATAAATAAAAACAAGAGTACAAAAAATAGCCTGAAAACGAAAAGTGTTGATGCTGGAATAACATCGCCAATTTTATGTGTGCAAAAAATAGTCTGAAAAGAAAAATTGTTGATGTTGTGATAACGTCACCAATTTTTTTTGTGCAAAAAATGCAAAAAAGAGCCTCAAACTGAAAAATTTTGATGCTCGAATAATGTCATCAAATTTTTGTCTGCAAAAAACACCTTGAAAATGAAAAGTGTTGATGTTGAAATAACGTATTTTTCTTTTCGGGGTAAATTGTCAACAGTTTTTAATAATGATATTAAAGATAAAATATCATGACTGTGAAAAACCTTAAAATTTCCATGATAAACATGAAATTAAAGATAAAATATCAAAAGTCATAAAATTCCAATGATTTATAGGCATGGTATTAAAGATAAAATATCATGTCTTTGAATAGGCTTAAAAATCTAAGGATGACATTAAAGATAAAATATCACCTTTATGAAAATAAAATTTCAACGATTTTTAGGCATGATATTAAAGATAAAATATCACTTATAAAAATTAAAAATAAAATAAACAAAAAGTTAAAAAAAAAAACAAAAAACAAAAAATTCAAGAAACATACAAACGAAAAAAAAATTAAGTTATCAAAAAAAAAAAATTAACAATTAAAAAAAGTTGCATAATTCAAAAAATTAATAATATAAAATAATTGAAATACAAAATTTAAAAATAATAAAAATTAAAATTAAAATAAAAAACCTAAAATTTAGAAAGAAAATTCAAAAGAAAATTATATATATATATATATATATATATATATATATATATATATAACAAATACTTTTTAAAATAAAAACTAACAAAAATAATTTAAAAAATAAATAAATAAATAAATTTAAATTTTAAAAAAAATTAAAAATATTGAATTTAAATTAAAAAAAAAATAGAAAAAATAATAATTTAAATAAAATAATAATAAATTGATTAAATTAAAACAAAATAAAAAAAATCTAATTTGAAAAAAAAAATTAAAAATTAAAAATAAAATAAAATTTAATTACAAATTTTCGCCTCCTTGCGGGCCATGGGGCTCAGAGTTTGGGCGGGGTAGATCGGTCAGCCCTTCCCCCACCCAATGGCCGAGCCCCGCGGCTCCCAGGGCAATGCAATTTTTTAATTTATTTATCCCAAATTTAATTTTTTTAATTATTATTTATTAATTTTAATTTTAATTTTTTAAAATTTATTTATTTTTTATTTTTTATTTTTTTAATTTATTTATTTTATGTTAAATTTAATATTTTTTAATTTTTTTAATTTTAAAACGAATTTTCATACTTGATAAATAAATTAATTAATTAAAGTGCGAAAAAAATCACAACCTTTCTAAATTGACATTACATTTAAAAAAAAATCAAAGAAAATTTAAAGTTCCTAAAATATGCTCCAAAAAAAACAGGTTATTCCACATCACCGCTTTTCAAAATCAACATGAAAATCATCACATTAAAAAAAAAATGTCATAAGAAAATTTAAAGTGCCAAAACTATGTTAAAAAAAGAAGGGATCGTGTATCACCACTTTCAAAATCAAGAGTTTTTTTTGCTACCTCAAAAAAATGGGTACTAGGTAATTTTCTCGTTTGATCGGTAACTTTGTTGCTAAACATTCTAATTGTTCTTCTGTGCTTCAAGAACAACAATCATAGGATATATTTATGTGTATGTAAGTTCGTGGATGTTAAAAAAGGTTTAAGTTATATTATTTACTTCTAAATACACTCAGTACTTAGATCTCTTACTTATATAACTCTCAAAACTCTAGTTCACTTAATTTTGATAGATGGAAGTAAGTCCATAGAGTGATTAAGTGTCAAGACTAATTTTCGGGGTAGTCAATAGTTGTGAGTCTTACAAATACGTCAACAATGGTCAGAAACAATTGTGTCTTAAATGGCTCAATTGGTAGCTTGAAGTTGGTGGTTGACGAAAGAGTGAAGTATGAGATTATAGAGTGGATGTAAGTACTAATGAAGACCAAATCAGACAGATGTTACTTGTATGAGAATTCTATGGGGTTTCTATTTGTAATATAAGCATTAATGGAGGGTGTGAGAGATACTGATTACAACATAATTTGTTTGTTGTCTATTGGAGATGATTAAGGTATTCTCTCAACCATAATATCCTAATTTAAAATTAGTTGAATCTTGTTCCAACTTATAAATGTATCTTATTTGTGGGTGGAAAAAAATGTAATAGTTTATGAGTGAAAATATTTATTCTCTTTGCATGACCATCCCCCTCATCTCCGCTCCCCTCCCTTAAAAAAAAAAACAAAAAATTCATTGTATGGACCTAATAAATAATCTAAATTCCATCAAATCTTGGTTGTCAACCTTAAAATAATGTATTGAAAAACATGGTATAACATTGACATTATCGTTTCTTTTGAATGTCACTCTATATTTTCCATCATATCACCACTTCCACATTGTGAATCGTGTAGTTGCTACAAACACATAAGATCTAAGCCGAAGGGAATAAAAAATTATATGGAATGTTTGGTTGAGAAGTAATCTTAAATTGAGTTGTTCTTCCACACATTTTACTACCAAATTGTTGAACCTGCAGACTCCTTTTTTTCTTAACAAGATGGCTGGAGGCGAACGCTACAACAACATGAAAAAAATATTTTTCCCATTAGAAAATATTGAAGTCGCAACTTTTTATTCTCCCTCAGACCAATACAAAAATGAAAAAATATCCCAATATGGAAAATAATTTGAATTATCTGATTTGCATAAAGTGGCAAATGAAGTTCTCCAACAACACCCATATTCAATTTTGTCGTCCAAGGTAATATAAGATTGTCACAAAAAACAAAGTGAAATTATATAGGAGGAGGTAGATAGTGGAATTTTTTTCTTGAAACCTTAATTTAGAGTTTTGAATAATTGATTGTTGAAAATGGAAAAACTAATATGAAAATTCAAGCATTGAATAAAAACTTGGATATTTGCAGAGGACAAATTTCAGAGTTGAAGAATCCTTTATTGAAAATGAAAAACGTAAGATGAAAATTCAGGAAGTAAATGAAAACCTGAGAGGGTTAAATGAGACAAATGAGAAATTGGTGTAAGAAAAGGAAGAGCAAGGAAACGAGTTTGAATCACTTCATTTAGATTTAGCCAAGAAAAATAGAGAGTTGTAGGACAAAATAATTGTGTTGTTAAAATAGAATGAAGAACAACAAAACATGATTGAGTCATTACAAGAAATTTTAGAGAAAAAATTTTCCTTGAGAAGAAAAATGTTGAACTGGAGACAAGAAATTTAGTATGAGAAGAAGAACAAGTACAACTTAGGGGAAGAGTAGGAGAGTTGGAAATAACTTTTCCTGGTGGAGTTAAACAACTCGTTAGTGATTGAATTGAACACATGTATAATGAATATAGAAGAAAATGTATATCATCACCACAAAATGAGGGAACTGGATATTTCTTCCCACTCTCTGGAAATGGTTCTTGTAGGAAATAGTAAATTACTTCCATAGGCATGCAATGCATGGATAGTCAGTTTGAGTTAGTTTGAGTACAATGTATATTTTGAAACGTCTAATTTAGTGTGATTTTGCATGAAGAAGTTAGCCAGAGTTGAGTCAAGTTTAGTTAGAGTCTGTCATGATTCCATAATTAGCAAGTGTGGTCGTTATATACCCGTGATTGGGTCATTGTAATGTGTGTGAAATCTAGAGCCGCAAATCTATGGATATCTGTATATGTGAGTAGTTTAATGAATATAAGTGGTTATCTTTTGTAGAAATTTATATTTTTCCTTCTCTATCCTTCCTTCAATTTGTTATTAGATTTGAGGTCGAATTTCATGATCCAAGGGAGAGCTAAGATCAACAACAACAATTTGTGTGAGAAGAGATTTTTTTGTGTTGGAAGTGCATCGCAGTAACACACTATAAAAAGTACTCCATGTGCGTTATAACAATGGAACAACCCTAAAAGATGTGTGTTACACACCAAAAATGTATCGTCGCAGTTCACCATAATATGAAGACTCTTCTTCTTTGGGCATGCTAGAAGTAACGTGGATCCTCCATATGAGGGTGAAATCACAGAGCTGAGTTACACTTTTTGGCAGGAGTGGGAATGTTTAGGTGGAAAAAAAGATGGCTTGATCAAGGCTTTTTTAAGCACTCGATCAAGCTCATCGGGAGCTAAAAAGTTATCTCGATTAAGGGTTAAAAATAAACCCTTGATCAAAATTTATAGCTCAATCAAGATATGAAACTCGAACAATAATTATGGTTCAATCAAGCCATTTTTTAATTAAATACCTCACTCGCAGTCTACATGCGTCATTTGCACAGACCGCGGAAAATTTGAAAGCTCGATTAAGACTTTTTAGGTTTCTCGACTGAGAGTGTTGGATCTCAATCGAGTTATTGAAGCATGGATCATTCAAATCAATCTTGCCAAGGACCCCTCCAACATCCTAGAGGCTCAAACAAAGGTAGGTATTCTATTTTTTTCTCTCTTTTTTTTGCAAAATTAAACAATACAAAAGCCATGAAAACCACAAAAAAAAAACCTTCAAAACTACTTAGAAAACCATAAAACCAACATAGAAAACCATAAAAAAAAACCCTATCAAAACAACCTGGAAAAGACTTCGAAACCACCCAAAAAAAACTATAATTTAGGTTTTAAATTTTTTATTTAGGAATTTTTGGAAACAGATTTTCATTTTTATTTTATTTTTTTGTTATTTAAAATGCATTTTAAATTACTATAACTAATAAATAAGTAAACTAGGAGTTTAATATTGACATGATGAATACATAACATAAGGTTATTTAACATAGCATGTAACATAATTATAACTATGTAACTATATAATTATTTAAATATAACTATATATATTAAACTGTTACAAAATTATAACATATCACATAGCTAGATATATTATAGTTCTATATATATTTTTTATAACAAAACATAGTTCTATACCTATTTAAAATAATATAACTTTAAGTATTGATGGGTATTGAGAGTGCATTATATTAGATATCATTTTTTTACGATTCAACTACATTAAATAAGTCATTCATCCATTTCCATGAGAGGTAGTTGTAACTCACTAATATATCATAATTTTTGATGTCATATAACTTGTTATTTAACATTTAACATCATTGTTCATATATATATATATATATATTCACACTATATATATAAAACATAGTCTAACATAACATAATATAAATATAACATTTAACGTAACACAACTATTTAAAACACACACACACATATATATATAAGTTCATGTTTGAACAATGTAACATTGATAGATACATTAAATCTATCATGAAAAGTTTATTTGGTCTAGTGAATAAAATCATTGAGACTATTTTCTAATTTGTACCACATTGCCTCATTATGTAGTGTGTTGTACAAGAAATATTGACTTCATGTGCTTGCACCTAGTAAATGCCACGTGTCCAAGTCAAACATTAATAACTTAAAGTCTATTGGAGTTTTTGGTTGGCATCAAATTTTCTTAGTTTTCTAAATAGGTTCATTTCAATTTTTACATATATATTTACATATTTATGTGCTATGAGTAAAATCCATTATTTAGAAACGAGAAAAAGAGTGAAGGTTCATATTAGATTATTTTGCTAGAGTTTAGAAATGGTTTTTTTTTCAACATATTTTCTAAGTTAACATTATTTTGGATTAGTTTATATGTATTATATGTAATATTTTTATATTATATGCAATACTTTGGTAGACATTTTTTTCTTAGATTAGTTTATATGTATTATATGTAATATGTTGAGGTTGTCTTATATATATTCCCCAACTGCAGGCCATCGCGGTGCATGGGTTCTGTTATACGTGGTCGAGCTTGTGATAGATCACATAGCCCACCGAGAGTTCACGTTCCACTGATAGATCTTGCCTCCAACACTAGTCACAATGTCAGAGGTAGTGTTTTTGTCTCCGTTAATTATCATGCTTCCTCTAGTGGGCCTTTTTCAGGTACACCTCCTCCATTTTTAAATCTTCTTTCAACTTTATGTCTTTATGTCTTGAAATTTTCTTTAATTTTTAAATTGTCTTAACCTAATGTATTTGAATTTAATGTATATATTATTATGCTTCTAGTTTTCTAATTATATATGTTAAATTATGTTTATGATTTGTAGACCCTCAACATGTCAAAGCTAAGGATCATGGTGCAACATCAATCCCTCTGTGGGATGATGCTACAACTCATATCACATTGGATGATGTTACGACCAGTCATATGTGGACCACACAAGATATACATAACATACATGTCAATTAACTGAATCGTCATAGTTTGTCTTTGATGCTGGATAATAAATAGGTTGATTGAGACATACCATAGTTTAGGAAGCATAAAGGGAATAAAACATTCCATAATTTGGTCAAAATTGGGAGGCTTCTTAACTCATGGATTTGAGGGATTGATATGGATGTATTCATCATTTTATACACCATAGGTTAGGTGCAAGAATTCATGGGAATATAGCTACTAGAAACGGTTTGAGTGGATCCCATTCTAAGAAAGAGTAAGTATGAAGATCACTCTTGAAAACAAGGTGGTAACTAATACTATTCTAAATATTCAAGGAATTTAATAGAAAATATTTCAAAGGGAACCTAACTCACTACCAAATATGTTTATGTTTGGTAAGCTAGAATAACTAATTTCACTCAAGATGAAATTGTTGCTTGAATATAATTTTTTTTTTTTTTGAATGATAAAAATTAATATAAAAGGAATAGTAAGTTAAATAGAATAGAAATTTTATATTAGTCTTTTATATTGATTTAAAATTTTAGTGGTTATTTTCCTTACCATCTACAAAATAAATAAAATATCAGAGAATAATGGTCTACCTATTAACATTCTTTTAGTTTTAGTTTTAATTTTTTATTATTATTATTTTATCTTAAAAGAGGTTCTTTTATAAGAGAAGAGGGAAGGAAAAGAAAT
The DNA here is from genome assembly GCA_034641835.2 of Pinus albicaulis. Taxonomy (NCBI): domain Eukaryota; kingdom Viridiplantae; phylum Streptophyta; class Pinopsida; order Pinales; family Pinaceae; genus Pinus; species Pinus albicaulis. The sequence continues at coordinate 109,321,927 of CM076572.1, forward strand.
TGTTTTTTTTTTTAATTTGTAAAGAACTTATTATACCTTAATTTATTAGAGCCATGTGGAAAAAGAAAAGAACCAAGAGAAAGATAACATTTCAACCTCCTTGCATATTTAAATTGGTTTTATAAGCTAAAAAAAAGAAAAGAAAAAAGAGGTAACTTAGACTTCCTTGCTTATTTAAACTTACTTTCCTTTGGAAAGAAGTAACAAGATTAATTCTTTCAATTTTTACATGGATATGTCAACTATAATAAAATAGGAAATTTCCCAAACATTCAAATAAATACGGAGTTCTAGCTTAGTCATTGCATCTTGCTATTTATTTGTTCGATAGTTGGGTTTCCATCTAAATGGTTCCAAAAGAATATTTTTATTAATATGAAATTTGTTAAAAAGAAATATATTTCTAAGTTATTATTTTTTTTTTGGTAGTTTAGACTAATCCTAAACCTACGATTTCAAACCAGTGACCTTGCAGTAAGAGTGCCTTAACAATGCACCCTATCACCCAATGCTATATTTCTAAATTATTATTAATACCATCCTTTATAATAAAAAGTTGAAAAAAAAAATACAAAACAAAATTAAAAAAATAACCTTAATCAATAAAAAGTTAAAATAAAATCTAAATTAATTAATCAAAATTAAAAAGAAATATAGATTAAAAAGAAATTTAATCAATATAAATACAATCCATATATTAAAAATAATGAAAATAAATTCAAACACAATTATGGTTTAGATAAAAATGATACCCATATTAAAAATAAATAAAATAAATTCAAATACAACTCTTTTTGTTTAGATAAAAATGATATGTAACAACTCCTTTAAGATAAAAGAAAACCTGATGATCAAATAAAAATAAAAATAAAAAGAAAAATGAAAATAAAAACAAATACAAATACAAAACAAAAACGTGTATAAGAAAAATAAAACTTATAAAAAAAATACATGTGAAAATAAATATAAATTAAATTGATATCAACCATCCATGGATTTAAGATCTTATTGAAATCAATACATGGAATAACTCTATCATGACAAAATGCAACATATAGATATAATAATTCCAAATAAGAAATAATACTGACCCAAGGACGAGGATTCACTGCATAAACTTAACCTCTGATATATTTATTTACACATGACAAATTGTATATATTAATTTTATTTTCTATTTTTGGGAAATCTTTTTAACCACCTTTCATATACACATCAAAACCATGGAGCATAATCAAATAAATAGAAAAAACGACCATCCCCAACTAAAATTTTTTTAGGAAATCTTTTTAACCACCTTTCATATACACATCAAAACCATGGAGTATAATCAAATAAATAGAAAACCCAACCATCCCCAACTAAAAAAGGGAAAAAGATCAATCTTATGGGACGAATAATTAATAAAGAGAACATAAAATCTTCGTAGCCGACCTCAACATTTTAAATGGAAAGACATTTTCGTGGTTTTTCAATGCAACTCCATATTTTCCATCGCATCCCCATCTTCGCGTATTTTCAATGTCACACTATATATTTTCTATCGCGTTAACGCTTCAACATTGGGTGTCGTGTAGGAACATCATTTCTAAACCAAAGGGAACAGCAGTTTCTCTGCGCTGTTTGGTAGAGAAGTAACCTCCAGTTTACTAGCGTATTCCCGAACCCGCAGACTCTTTTGTTTGTTTACAAGATGGCAGGAGGCAGATACTACAGATATTCCCCGTTAGAAAATGGTGAAGTTGCAATCCGAAGTCAAAGAGTCGAAGAATCCATTGTTGAAAATGGCAAAGCTAATACGCAATTAATTCAGGCACTGAACATAAAACCTGGAGAGTTGCATAAGACAAATGTCAAAGTTGAAGAATCCATTTTTGAAAATGGCAAACCTAAGACGCAAATTCAGGAAGTGAATAAAAGACTAGGAGAGTTAGAGGAGACAAATGTTAAACTAGTGGAAGAAAAGGAAGAGCAGGGAAAGCAGTTCGAATCACTTCATGCAGAGTTGGCCGAGAAACATAAAGAATTGGAGGAAAAAGTCAGTGCGCTGTTGAAAGAGAACGAAGAACATCGAATCATGATTGAGTCGTTGCAAGAAATATCAGAGGAGAAAGTATTTCTCAAGGAGAACAATGTTGAGCTGGAGACCCGAAATTCGGCATTAGAAGAAGAAAGGTACAACTTAGCGGCAGAATAAGGGAGTTGGAAATAGCTTTGGACTCTCTCACCATGGATCTTGAATATTATAAGCAAAATGCAGAGGAGAAAGAGGCTATATTAACTGATTTACAGTACCAATTTTCAGATGTTGTGAAGGAAAATATTTGTCTGGCCGAGTTAAACAATACTTTAGTTACGGAATTGAACAAATGTACAATGGCTTTAGAAGAAAATGTATATCTTCACCAAAAAGTCAGGGAACTGGACATTTCTTCTCACTCTCTCAGCACGGTTCTTGAATCCAAAGATATTCTACTTCAGCAGCTGACATCAGAACATGAGCAGTTGAAGTCAGAATATCAACGTTTTCAGTCACCTGTCTCTGCAGATGAGGATAAACCAAAGAGGGAGATTGAATCCACAGATATTGGGTTCTTCAAGGAGTGGGTTGCATGATTTTTGATTGAGGCCAATTGAACTGGTGTTAGAGCTTATCCACAACTCTACTTTATCGAGCTTTCCTTTATGTACAACCAACTTGTAACAAAAATTAAGAAAATGTTACAATAAACCTTTGAAATTTTGGAGTATGGATTTCCTTCTAATTCAAGAAATCTGTGGAAAGCTGATTGTCCATCTCTTTGGTTCGGTATTTAGCAAATCCTGTAATGGGAAGAAAATTGATGAAAATTATATATATAAGTTTAGATTAGTTTTAAATAAAATATTAATATTAAATAAAATATTTGGTAAAATAACGATTTACTCTCAAGTTTAATTAAAATTAGACAAGATTAGAACGAACTCTCATGAGCTTTATAGTGAAATAGGTAGTTGGACAGTTCCTAAAACACCATGGATGGAAAGGATCTGCCATCTCTGTGATAATATGAACATCCAGGATGAAAATCACTTCCTTTTAGAGTGCCCCGCATACAACTACATTAGAACTCAATTTCATAATCTTTGTTGCAACACTGACCTTCCTAACCTTTTAAGATGTCAAAATTATAGTAAGATGTCAAAATTATAGTGAGCTCGAGATGCTTCTCTCCAAGCTTTTTGAGCATAGGAATAAAATCTTAAATCAAATTAAATAACTCTTTTCTTTAGGTCCGATAGACCAAAGACTCGTCTTAGTGGACATTAACCACCATCACCATCATCGTCATTAATTTTTTTTTCTTTTATAACATTAAAATTTTTCTCTAAGCTCTAATTAATATTAGACAAGATTTTGTATTATTATTAATTTTTTTATCACATTTAAATTTTATTTTATTTTCTTTATAATATTATATTAATAAAATTAATAAATTAGTTAATTATTTTTATATTTTTGATTATGTACAACCAACTTGTAACAAAAATTAAGAAAATGTTACAATAAACCTTTGAAATTTTGGAGTATGGATTTTCTTGTAATTTAAGAAATCCGTGAAAAGCTGATTGTCATCCGTCTCTTCGGTTTGGTATTTAGCAAATCCTGTTTTGGAAAGAAATTTGATGAAAATTATATATATAAGTTTAGGTTGGTTTTAAATAAAATATTTGATAAAAGAACGATCTACTCTCAGCTCTAATTAAAATTAGACAATATTTTGTCTTATTATTATTTTCTTTGATATGATTTAAATTTTTCTTTGAGTTCCAATTTAATTAAAATTAGATAAGATTTTGTATTATTATTAATTTTTTTTATGAGATTTAATTTTTTTTTTTCTTTATAATATTATATTAATAAAATTAATAAATTAGTTAATTATTTTTATATTTTTTATTATTTATATGTTTTGTTTTAACTTTTAATTATAAATGAAAATATTTATTAAAATTTATTTATTTATTTTTCTTACATGGTAATTGAAATTGGATATTGATAAAATTAATACATTACTTGATATTTTTATATTTTTTGTTATTTAATTTATTTTGTTTTAATTTGTAATTATAAATAAAAATATTTATTAGAATTTATTTATTTATTTTTGACAAGATATTGGTAATTGGATTTGTTTTATGCTCTCTTGACATAAGGTGAGAATATCTATGATTGTAATTTCTAGGTGTCTATTTATGTCTTTTTCTCATAACACAAGTAAATTTGGAGATTTAAACTTTAAATCTTTTGAGAAATAACATTTCAATTTCAAGGCATCTATCAATTAAAATTCTCAAAAATTAAAATTTATTCTTAGTAATTTAATTAATTTAACTTTAAATTTTATGAAAAACAATCACCAATAAATTAATAAATATAAAAACTTACATATTAATTTAGTGAGTTTTTTTTTTTTTTTATGTAAATAATGAAAAATTGCAACCTCTTAAATACTCCAACTTGCAATAATTATAATATAAAATAATAATTCATTATTATAAAATATTCACAAGAAAATTATAATATCAATGCATATCATTGAATGTTACTTGGCGGAAATTTATAATACCATTGAAGGTTACCAGGCAGAAATCTTAAAAATTGGAGGTCTTGTCCTCATCCCCCACATCCACCAGCTTTTCAACCAAGCAATCAAGCAAGGGTTCCCTAAACCTTGGACTCAGAGCCTCATTATCCCTATTTTTAAAAGTGGGGATACAAATAACCCCTCTAATTATCGGACAATTATGATGAGCCCTCTCTTAGACAATTATGGTATTGTTTTGGAAAAGAAGTTGAACATTTGGCTTGAAAGTGAAGGTAAGCAGGCTAAAGGCCAAGTGGGTTTTAGAAGGCAACACTCAACAACAGACCACCTCCTTACGCTTAGGATCATTGTGGAGGAATGCTGCAATGATAAATCCAATCTCTTTTGTTGCTTTGCGGACTTTAGAAAGGCTTTCGATACAGTTCCTAGAAACAACCTATGGAATAGAGTAGAAGATCTAAATGTTCCTTTTGAACTATGAGTGGCCGCAATAAGGTTATACGAGAATGTAATTTCCAAGTTCAAGAGAAATGAGGGGTGGTCAAAAGATATTAAGTGTAACATCAGAGTTAAACAAGGTTGCCCCCTCTCCCCTACCCTATTTGGAATTTACATAGACAAGCTAGAAGGTTGTTTAGAGGAAGCAGGATGTGCTGGCACAATCTTAGCTGGCATAGTCATCATCCTTCTTCTCTATGTTGAGGATATTGTTCTTCTCACAAGGTGCCCATCTGATCTTGATAAGCAACTTAGACTTCTTAAGGATTTCTACTCTACCATGGGTATGTCTGTTAACACTGACAAAAAAAAAAGTTATGATTATCAAATACACTTACGCTAATTTTATGTATGACAATAGTAACTTGGAGGAAGTGTCTTCTTACAAATACCTAGGAATTGATATTCATCACAAGCTCAACTGGAACTATAGAATTCAGAAAAGGATTAATAGGGGGTGGAAAGCTTATTTTGGTCTTGAAAATAATTGTAAAACGACAAACCTCATAATGTGGGATAGAAAGAAGTTCCTCTTTGAGAATTTAGTCACTCCTGTTATCTTATATGGATGTGAGGTTTGGGGATGCAACATCTCTAGAGAATCTTGGAGAAAGATTGAGCAAATCCAGAAGTGTTTTATAACTTATAAACTTAAAATTAAAAGAAATACACCCTATCCTATTCTCCTTATAGAAGTGGGTCTTTCCCCTATCGAGAGCCTAGCTATGACTAGGCTTCTGTTGTACAAGCACAAGCTCAATAGCATAGGATACCATAGACTTCCTAAGCTAGCTTTAAATTCCAGCCAAAACCACCTAAGGCTTAAACGAGGTTGGTATAAAGACACTAGGGCCTGGTTAAACCATTGGGAGATCAACGAGAATGTTGCATTGCAAAACATTAATAACATTAAAAAAAAAATTTACTTCTAAGTTCAAAGAAAAAATGTGGTGTGAGAAAGATCTAGCAGCTAAAAGAAAATTAAGATATTATAAGGAGGTCATTAACCCCACCCTAGAACATCAAAATTATCTATCTGTTTTAACTAGCTCAAAGAAGAAAATTAATATAGCCAAGATTAGAACGAAATCTCATGAGCTCCATAGTGAAATAGGTCATCGGGCAGTTCCTAAAACACCATGGATGGAAAGGATCTTCCATCTTTATGATAATATAAACATCGAGGATGAAAATCACTTCCTCTTAGAGTGCCCCGCGTACAACCACATTAGAGCTCAATTTCATAATCTTTGCTGCAATATTGACCTTCCTAGCCTTTTAAGATGTCAAAATTATAGTGAGCTTGGGAGGCTTGTCTCCAAGCTTTTTGAGCATAGGAATAAAATATTAAATCAAACTAAATAACTCTTTTCTTTAGGTATGATAGACCAAAGATTGGTCTCGTGGATCATCGTCGTTGTCATCGTCGTCGTCATCGTCGTCGTCGTCGTCGTCGTCGTCATCATCATCATCATAATCATCTTATAAATTTATTTTAATATTAAATAATTAATAAGTAATGATATGTACAAGTGTTTTTTTTTCAAGTTGACGTTGTAATACACAAATTTATTTATAATAAAAAAGTTTTATCTTATTTTTTTATTTTTTCCAAAAAAAATAATTTTGAGATTTTAATTATTTATTATTAAATTGATAAATATAGTTAGTTAGGAATTTAACTTTATATTAAAAAAATTTAGTAATAATACGTAAAGAGTTTATATTGAAGAGATGACTAAGGTCCAATTTTTGTTAGGTTATTGGTATAAATCTCAAAAATAATTAAAGTACTTTTTCATAATTAAACCATTCCGAAATACTTTGTTGATAATATTATACTAAGTTTATCAAATAAATGAGCTAGCTCTCATTTAAGCTTAATTATATATTATAATAATTATTATTATTATTGAGATGAAATAACCTTTTTCATTAGAATAGGATGAAACAATTTCAATCAAGCTTGTGATTATTCATTTTTTACAATACATTTTTGAAAGCATAAATGGAATCGATTCCTTAAAATCACTCTAATTTTATATATATGTGATCCAATTTTAAGGTTAGAGCCAAGATACACACCAAATTAGTGTATGAGACCCCCCTATTTATATATAGTATTCAATTTAATTGAAAATTTGTTATAAAAACAAATTAATTTAAATTATATATAAAATATTTTGACTCGAGTTATGCTATTTTGGGTATGTAGTAGTGATAAGCCATGGTATTAACCTATGGTATTTTAACAAGCTCCATGATAAAGTGAGGATGAATCTCCATAATTATGAATATGGTTGCATATGTTTTTAAATTTATAAATGTTTAACTTATATGTGAATTATTTTTATAATAATAATAATAATAATAAGGTTACAATTTAGCTATTTTTTATTATTTTTTTTTAATTTTGGCAATGTGATATGTATCATTGGGTAAGTGTTATCATGCCTATTGGTCTTTATCAACTATTTAATTTATATGTCTGTGTTAGTTTAAAATGCACATTTGAATCTTTAAATAGTTTGGCCCCCTCGAAAACCCATGGAGCACTAAAATTGTGCATATTATACAGATCAAATTTGTGATTTAGAGCTAAAACATAGAAAAGTTAGACTAGGACTGAAACAAAATGTCATGACTCATTATGCAAGATAAAATATCTATTTCTAATTTATATATTTTATAGAATTTTAGTTTATGTTTTTAAATGGTCTATATATTTTGAAATGTATTTTTTATATTTGACCGACACGGGATTTGAACCTTGAATCTAATAGCTTACACAATACTTCATAATATGACAATTTCCAATTGAGTTGCCCCATGGGAAAAAAATATTATTTTAGATTAGTCAATATATATACATTTTAATTTTAAGTATACCAAGGGTTGTGTCACATACATGGATATCCTCACATGGAAATATAAGGAGTTAGAAAAATTTTATACAAATTACCCACGAATAAATATCCAAATCACTATTAAAGTTTCCTCACTAATAATTAGATAAAATGTTCATTTGTTCATATTGTAACCTTAGTAGACTAATAATAAGTTTCTTAGCCACTAAAAACCACCGTTGTAGTACATTAACATAAAACTATATAATTTAACCTTGCATTTATTCGATTATTCCTATAGCCATCTCATACTCGACATTATAAACATCAAAACAAGAAAGGAATCAACATCATCAATCTAAAAAAATAATCAATCACATCATTGAACACCAATATACCCTAGAAACCCGTAGCGTGAAAACCAACAAACGTTTAATTTTATTATTAAACGCTCGTGAGGGCGTTCACCCCTCACACAATGGCTTATAAGGGAGACCATCCCTTAACCATTGTTATAAATATTACAAGGAAATATACAATTACCTAGCTTAAAGCCATTACAATAATTATGATAGAATTTATCCACTAATCTTCATATCTTGGTGGCCTGGATGTACATATAATGGACCATCGTGTAGCTCACACTCATCCACATGAACCATTAATAATTTACCTACCACCATGTTAAGCATAATATTTCCTTTGCACAGGCCACGATCATTTTCTGCTAATGTTGTCTTCAATGCACATTGGTGTGAGGATTCCTAAAGTATTAATCAACACATTCACAAATCTATACTAGTGATGCTTCTCCATCTACTCCTGTAGATTCATGACATGCAAGCATAATATCACAACATGCTTCCTTTAACAACACTACGTATGTGCTAGTTATAAGCAAGTAACCATCAAAGGATGTCTATAAAATATTAACTAATATTTCCCTTGCATAAGCACACATTCTTGTAGGACAAATCTCTCCAACTGTTTAGACATTTCTTTAAAAGAAATTAATATATCATTTACAATTTTTCTTACATGAAAATTACATAAAGTTAATCAAAATAACTAAGCTAACACAACAAATCTTATTCCCATGCATGAAAATGCATATAGTTTCCAAAAGAGTCTTCCCAAAAGAATGTTTAACAAAACAGAGCATGCAATAACATGTTTTCATGCAAACACATGTTTTATTTTCTGTAAAACTAATGCAATAAAGCATACAAATACATGTCTTCTTTTTCAAAGATTATACTAACAATATTTTCTAATGTATTCTAACACAACATGCTATCTTTTCCCACATACAATTATGTATATTATTTCCAATGAAAGTTAATACAAATATTGCATGCATGTGCATTATCTTATTCCAAAAGAAACTAACATAATAGTTATGATAGCATAAAGTACTCACATATAATTTTTAATAAAGAAACCTTATAACTAAATAGATCTTATATCCATGCAAAGAACATAACTCTCTAATACAATAAGTATTCCTTGTGCATGCAAGAGCTTATCATAATAGCCCTTACTTAATATGCATAACATATTCCCTTCTTATAATTCTACCATCATAAAATATTATTTTGATGTAAACAATTACATACTTTTTTTTAAAAAGGAAGTTAATATAACCTTGTTTCTTTGACTTTCTAAATGTAGTTTCTTATGCTTCCCTTTAACATTATTTTATGCATAAAACTAGGCATCAATAAAAAGGTTAGCTCAACCTTGGATACACCTAAATCAAGAAGTTGACACAATTCATCTAGCCATGCAATCTTTTCAAGAAGTTATTCCTTTCAAGAAATCTATAACTCGTATTCCTTTTTCCAGGAATTTAGCACCAAACATGTTTCTTCCAAGGAATCAAGAAAATAGATATTAGTATTCTCTTCACGAAAAAACTAAATAAAATATTAACATGTTAAATTGAAATAAAAAATTAAGCAAGATAGATAATATTTTCATGCTTATAACCAAATACCACAATAACTCGAATTAAGCATGTCTTATGCAAAGACATATTTAAATTTTTCAAGAAAAAGTATGGTTAATTTCCCATTCACGTAAATACCTCCAAGGTTAATTGAAGCAAACTCACTTTCTTGACTTCCTTTAACATTTCATAATGTTCGCTGTTTCAAGTTAACTACTTATATAATCATATTCATTAAATATGTATCAATAAAGGGCATATTTGCATACCTTAACCTTTCATATATGCAATAATAAGAGTACCTTAAGAAAAGAACATATTTACATACTTTAACCTTTCATACATGCACTCATAAGAGTAGCCTTCAAAACAACATCTCACCAAAATTCAGAGTAAATAAATCTCATCGAAACTATCAAAGATAATACCTTTACGGCTCACCATAATTCAAAAAATAAATATCTTAGAAACTATCAAAGAGAATACCTTTATGGCTCACCATAATTCAAAAAATAAATCTCTTAGAAACTGTCAAAGAGAATACCTTTACGGCTCACCATAATTCAACGTAAATACAGCTCTAAGAAACTATGAGAATACCTTTACTATGAGTGTGAATGTTAACTTGGCTCGAGCAATAAGCATGCATCCAAATTCTGTGCATGTAGTTGCATTGAACAAAGTGATGCAGAATTTTGGTGACAAATTTCATATGTTGTAGGGTTCATGGGATTATTAGTGTAACCAGTGGCCAAAGTAACCATGGTAACTTTACAAAGTAGTGTTAGAAGGGATTTAAATCCCAGCCATGTGTACATGGCTTCAAAACACAGAGAAATTGATAGAATGAAGGAAATCCTTGCTACACCAATGCATCTAGAAATTCAAAGATGTCAAGAAGAATAGAATACATGTCAATATTAACATAGCGGAACTCCCCCCATGCCTCTCCCTCCAGATTGTATTTTATATTGGTTAAGACTTGGCAGTTACAACCGCACGAAACTCTAACGAAATCATGAATTAGTTTCTTGTCAACCAATCAATTCATAAGGCATGGTAACTACATGATAACTAAATATGAATAGTTCCTTAAAAATTGTAAAAGTCAATAGTTTACAGGGGTGTTACATACTCCCCCTCTTAAAGATAACATCATCCTCGGTGTTCATCATTATTTCTTTAATCATGGCATGCATCTCGAAACAATAAAAGAGGGACTCTTTCCCTTCAAAATGAGTAATTTTATTTCTAGCAAAGTACTCATTATCAAAAACAACAAAGTTGATCAATAGCCATAAGGATTTACAATTGGAAAATAAGCAACTTTTGCTTTCCATCTCCTAGCCATTGTTCAATTTTATAGAAACAAAAAAATCTGTATACCAACTGACCATTACTTACGAATTACTCTTGGAATTCATGATCATTTTTACGCAACCACTCCAATGGTTTAACAACCCAAAAACAAGAATCATGTAAACTATGATTAACAAATCCATAATAATCACATTAGTCACAAAAATTTTAGTGAAATGAAATATGTTTAGCTATCAATTATTTACGCAACCTCAAGTGACTTTTTCATCACAGTACTTCTACAAGTACTTAGAGAGCACCAATACTCTAGTCATCAAAATTATAAATAACTGTACCACATGCACCCTGTCTTTTCTCCTACTAAAAAAATCCACACAGTACTTCAAAAAGTACTTAGGGAGCACCTAGCTCTATAATCGTACAAATTATAAATCAATTCACTAAGTGCATATTTTTCTAGCCCCTACTAAGGCATTCAAAAGATTAGTAGTACAATAAAAGGAACTTATACTTTCTGTAATTCCTTTCCGAGCACTAGGCTCCTTTCCTCTCAATATCTACATAAGATATTTATACAATCATATAAAAAGTTCATTTTAATATAAAAAAAAATTGATTAGTTAACTTGTTCTTCTATCAGGAACACAATTATATATATATATATATATATATATATATATATATATATATATATATAATTATCCTCCCAATCCATGGGTACTGATTTCCACAACCAAATCGAGTAATTTTCACATCCAGGCAATTTTCTTTTTTACAGAGACCATATGAGGGCCAATATAGAATTCCACTAGAAAACCAACTAAATAATTGAAATAACCACATAGGGTCCAATATAGGATTCCTCTTGGCAGCATCCTTCCTATTCCTCTAACAACATCTCATCTATGAGGAATTTTTGGCCTTGTCCAATATGCTCCAAAATCAATAGAGTTGCCTCAGGTTTTTCCCTCTTCACCATATTGGCCAACTCTTTTCCATTACTGAGATTATCTATCTCTAGGAAGAGGAAATCCGAGCAGGAAAGTGCCATCAACCCCTCCGGGGAAGCACCCATCATCAACCCAAGGCGTTCTAGCCTTTCACAATTTTTCACAACTATCTGACATGTTAAATTTCTCTTTTAGCATTATTCCCATAGTAATTTACATAATGAACCATATTCACATTATACATAAATAAAAATAAACTTTATGTTCATCATACATCATACTTGGCCCTCAACATGGGTCCAATGATATTGCAACAACTCCACTTTCACTAAAATATTTTTTTTTCTTTATATAGCCTAATGAGTAATTGTTTTTAATTGCATTAAGGTACTTCATCACTCTTTGACGCACTCATCCATTTCATTTTCATCTCCTTTACTATGGATGAATTCAAGTCCAACATTTTTCATCAGTTATTTTTCTTGGATGCATAACATTGACTACATCTCTTCACCACCTTATTTTAATATAATGGAATTTCCGATGCTTATGATAACTCTAGCATAATATAATTCTTATATTATACCTTTAACACTTTAATTCCATTATTATTATTAATGCAAAAGGATATGTTACTCTATTTTCTATCTAATTCATTCTTACTATGCCTATAGCCACCTTATTTTATATTATCAACTTCCCCTAGTTGATAACTATATCTTTATATTTAATTAAGGTTATAAATGGGACCTTACCAATGTATTTATTATACTAATTTACATCTGTGCAAAGTTAATTGTCATATTTGATCCATTATGATTTTATAATGAATTCTACCTTATTACAGATCTACTAACCATAACTTCATACTTCACTTTATAAGATATATATTTTATAACGTTTACCATTCCATAACGTATATCAATTTATCATTAAAAACACGAGGACTTTATATTAATATCTATGGTATTGTATGGGATTGATGTCTTGGTATCTAACCACTAATGTATGTAACGTATACATCCATTCCTAAGCTAGGATGGAATTATGTATTTCTCATTGGTTTTTCCATGTTTTAATCCAACATTGGTTCACATAAGGATATGAATTTATGTCATTGGGATTTCATATGACTATCCGTAGTATTTTGAAGTCGGATGCTTTTAATTTGTTTATCCTTTTGAGATTTTATCATTTATGAGAAGTACCATGTTGATTAATGCCATCACATGGCTCTAGAGACTTTGCTTCTCGTCTACCAGATTTATTCCCTTAGCTTCGATCCACACCACATGGACAGTTACGATGGGTTTGTGCTTCTATCTTGGATTAACTCATAGACTAACCCTAAAAAAAAATTCAATTTCATTTCGTCATTGTGGCTCTTCAGCTCTGGTTCTTTCTCAAACCCTCGATTTAGAATTCTTTCCAAGCCGTCCATTCAACCTTGCCATAATCATGACACAGGAAATCTTTGGTTCTAGTTAAGGTTTAATGATCGAATTCCTTCACATTTTCTTCAGGGAACGTTTCAATTTAGTTGATATTTTTTTCAATGTTATGTCTCTGTTATATGGATTATGGTTAACTTTAAATGCGTTTCTGTGAATTTTATGCTCTGAAACTTCTATATATCTATTTTCGTTGTGATTGCAGACTTTTGTTTTTTAACCCAGGTTAGGAGTTATCCTTCATTAACATCTTTAGCCTACACCTAGGTAAGTAATTTTGACCTTTTCCAAATGTATGGTATACTATTGCAATTCAAAAAATTTATAGTTACAATACATGCAACATAATTCCTTGCTCACATTTTCTCCTCATACAGGATTTTGGTATTTTATTTACCTCTATGATTTTGATAACACATTCGGTCTGCTTTAATATAGCCCTACTTTATGTTTGTCAGTGAATTTACTATCACTTAGCAGTCTCTGAAACTTTATTCCTAATTCATGTTATTCCTCTATAATTTCTTCACACAGAGACAAACATGACTCTTTTCCTTAAATTATTGAAATTAAATTTGTTTCTGATTTATTTCCCTACATTTATCTTGACCTCCTTGGTTATTTTATGAATTGGGGTTTTTCAACCTGAATATAAAACTTCGTTATGTCAGTTAGAGTTTTACATCTCCGTAGTCTTCGTTGAAATTTCATGAGTTTGGAATTTAAATTTTTTGAGGAAATTTGATATAATTCCTCCGTTATATTGAGTCAAGTTAACTTGTAGAAATTACTATAGTTCTTAGAGGTTCGATCTATCCTCAAAATTTTGATTTCTGAGTTGACTCGGAATTTCTCTTTTCCTCATGAGGATTTTCGAATTCGTTTTATTTTCAAATTATTCAAAATTCTCAGGTTCAGAGAGCTTCTTCCCCTTTTATTTATTCTAATGGAGATTAATACTACAGATTGATAATATGTATGACTTTCCCATAATTAATTTTATATATTTAATTGCAAAGAATATGATCTTACGACATTTGTCAATTTAATAAAGTCATACTTTGTGTAGGAGAAATGATTTTTACAGAACTCATTAGAGTTAGTCACGTACTCTATTGAATATAATTCAATTAACCACTTACCTCTAGTTGTATTAATTTATTTCTCTCTTATATTCCTCTCATTCATGCGTTAAATCATTTTCTTCATTTTTGTATACAGGTTTACTAACTCTGTATATTATGAACAATAAGGTAATGTTTTCCTATTTAATTAACAATGTCATTTAATTGTATTCCTTCATTTACTTGAATATAAATGCATTTATTAATTCATCATTAATTGTTTATTTGCAGGTACTCCTTTTCCTTTCCTGCTCACTTATACAACTAATTTATAATTCTGTAATTCATTCATTGACAATCTACTTTGATTTCGTCTTCACAGGTTGGTCCATAATTCTTTAAGGACTTCTTCCTCTTATATTTAGAAAATTTTTCAAGTGGATAATTTGGTTGTAACCATGTGATCGAACCCTGGACTCTGTCTAACCTTTATAACAGTATTTAATTGACATTTATGTACATATCAATCTCTAAACTTTTTTTGTTTCAGTATAATACATTATACTTTATTTTTATAAAGTTAAGCTATGTTTATTGCTATGCATGTATTAGGTTATGTTTGACATTTGATACATCTCCTAGATAATATTATGATTTATATAGATATATAAAAATCCTCTAAATAACTTATAGTAGAAGATATAAATTGAAATTCACAATTTCATGATTAATAAAAGAAAGGAATTTCCTCATTCTCTATAAATTGTCAATTTATGTTATTATAGCACAAACGATAATTACACTGACTTAATTTCTTTCCCATGTAATTACATATTTTTCTGTGTATATAATAATAATATTTACACCTAACCTCATATTTAAACCTGTTACTGAGGTTTAGACATTCTGAGAGTTGGTTTATTTCTTATAATTTTCAATGTAACTATACAGAACTACATTATATCTATTATAGTAGTTTTTGTTAAATACATCCGACTTTGTAACTTATAACTAACAGAAAATTATGATACTATATAACAATAAATAATTTATAATTTAACACATATATTTCTACATGAACCCTCATACTTCTAATTCTCATACTAATAACACATTGATGAAAGAGAATTAAATAAATTGTGCATATCAATTTTGGTAAGACTATTTTCCACCCAACCTTGAGCTTTATCTCCAAAACTCCCCCAGAGAAAAGACCAATTCCTCACATTGTATATGTAATGTTTCTTAGTCCACAATTTTTTTTTTTTACGTCAAATCTTGACAACATATGAATTACATTTTTCTTTATGTCATTGATACACTTGCATTATTCATTAATAGTCAGGATTCTAATCTCCTACTTAACTATTCCTCTCAAGACACATTTGTGCATTTAGTTAAATCTTATCCTTTTTCTTAATCCTATCAAAGCAACTGCGACGAATTCACCTTTGTAAGGTTCTTAAAACCTCTATTCTGTAATGCTATATTTTATTTGTTTACCCATTCTTCTTTACAATAACTTGGATAATATATATATATATATATATATATATATATATATGAGGCCTCCTCATATAATATATATACCACATTATTTATAATAACTTACCTCCTTTCTCATTAGAAAATCCACTCCATAGACTTTATATATTAAAAAGGAGTCTCCTTAGTACCATTTTAAATTACCCTAATTATATATACAAATACTATATACAATATAGGGTCTCTCTTAATTTATTTTAATTATTTTTCATACCCTACTATCATGGTTTCGAAGTTTATTTCTCGGGCTTGTTCAAAATGCATTAAACCATAACTAGATTAGGATTATATCTCTTAGGCCAACATCGTTCCTTCTACACAATTTAAAGGGGTACGTATGGTTAACCATTGGTCCTATCACCATGATGACACATCATTTATTGGTCTTCATGCATGAGGATTTCCCATGCTGATTTAATTTAAAATTTCATGGGTTTTATCTGTCGGTACATAAAAATGGTGTGTAACATATCTCGGCCCACTATCTGACATACCTTACACTAAATTTTATACCTAACTCTATGTATGTGGTTGGGACGATGTTAATGTTGCCAGTCATGAATCAAGTTCTTGAACCTAGTGAGAACCATATGTCGATTTAGCTATACATCAAGTTGTCTATCGTATTAATTTGACTACCATAGATGTAGCTCCTCCAGTACTTCATCGTGTGACAGGTTTTTGGTTCACCATTTCGAAGTCTTGATCCGAGTGACGCTTCTCATCTGTTGACACTTGTATGGCTTAGATTATGTAGGGTTTAGGTGTATTTCTGTTTAAAAGATGAAATAAACATTGAGTGTCATTCTTTGTCTCTTCTACCGAGAGCCACAACTCCTTTTCATGTTGATCGGGATCAGAACCTTCAACTCTAGGGTGTCGAATTTCTGCAACATGTTTTCAAAATTCCTCTTCTTAGATTTCTTGAGTGGGTAAGGTTTGTTAATGTAACTCTGCCTTGTCAATTTTATTTAGGTTCTCTGCTCATTTTGTAAAGATTAAATACCGTAAAGAATTTTAGTTCAGTTTGAAGAACGATTTTTGCATTTTTACCCACGTTGTCTCCTTGGCTCATAATACACTGTTTTAATTTATTTTTTTCTCCCGATTTGAACTTCTTTGCTTTCCTATGGTTACTATTTCTTTACAAATTTAACCAAGACTCTCCTACTCCACATTAACCTCCCATTTTGGAATACTTCTCCTTCAGAGTATACGTATTCTAGTTTCGTTGGGTTAAGGGGTTTTTCCCTCGGCCATACATAAGGTAAATCAAAAGTTCTAGTTTCATTTTAGGGCCTCTAGTTTGATTTCTATACAAAATAATAACAGTCCTTCCGCTTTTATATTTTTCTCCGTTATGTAATCGTAAGTTTACATTCAGAAATATTTGTGATTCAGTGAAATCATAATAGTGTTTTAATGTAAAATTGTCACTTGTTTAAGGCCGTCCACAAAGGAACTACGTAGACCCTTGTGATCATTCTCCATCTATCTTACACTTGCAATTACATCAAGTATTAATGGTGTGGTTTCATATTTCCTCCATTTATTTGTTAATTTTGATATTTTTCTCATGAGGTATTCTTTATATGAATTTACTCCATGTCTTATTTTCTAATAGGAACACTTCTAAGTTCCAGTTCGATTTTTTTTGGGTGGCTGCAGGTGTGGTAGCCATGGAACAGAACTGTTCAAGGTATCTCACCTTAACTTCTAGATCTAAACTTTCTAATGATTCACATTCATTGGAAATTTAGTTTTACTTCAATGTTTCAATTATGTTTTTTTGTGATGTGTAGGTACGTCCATGCATTCCTCTGCTTGTCTTAAGAATTAATTTGGCTACTCGACCACTGTGTTAACTTATCAATCGTAATACTTTGCCTACACAGGTTGCTAACCTTATTCTGGGATGTCTCTTCTGCACTGGTCAAATTTCCAGATTTGCCAAAAACTATGGAATAGTATTTTAACATAATCATACCTCTGCTACGTTACTTTGCTGAGTTTTATTTTGATTTTCCAGATACATTTAAACATTTATGGGTTTATAGCCCCAGTTGGGACTGTATTAAATTTTTATATAATGTTCCCTTGTTCAACTCCTATTGTAATGGGTTCTATTATGGTATACTTGTATCCAACCTTAGTGTTTACATAATGAGCATTCTAGTTTAATTTATGTGTAACATATATATGTATCTCCTACCTATATATGTCTTTTTCATAGTATGTATTTAAATATTTCATTTAGGATTTTCACAACCTTGTCGCATTCAATACATTGTGATAATGGAATATTGTGATATTATAAGGTTGTATGTTGGGAATTACTCTTTTCATATTCATAACATCCTAATACATTCATCTACTTGTATCCACAAGATTTCCATAAGAAGTTACTGCTATTATTACTTTCTGTAGTATATATAGAGCATATACTATTGATGTATTTCTACAGATCTATATATATCTGATATACTCAACTTTATTTATGGTTAATGTAAAAGTCTTTACAATAGAAGTACCAAATATAATAGTGTTTTTATTTTTCTACATACATATATCATATTCAGATTTTTCTATTTTGAGTTTAATATGCTATTTCGATCAAATATAAGATGGTTTTATAACCGATCAGTTTCTTGATATTTTCTCTAGATTCATCTTCTACATATGTTGATTTCCTTAACCTGAAATTCTGAATAGCTTGTGTATATTCCTTCAATCTGGAATTATGAATAAATTCTAAATATTTAAAAGTGGATTTTATAGCAGAAATTTTAGTTACAATCATATTGTAATTAATTTGTTTTATTTCTGACAGCACTCAAAGTTTTGTTTCAACATACTAAATTCTTATACATGCTTTTATGTGGTGGTATCCGTGCCCCTTCTCTCACTGTGTATAATGTTATGACTCAGATCTGAAACTTAATTTATTTTTAATGATATTTTATTTTTCAGATTCTAGTCAAATAATAATAACAGATTAACTATTTAAATAGAATAGAAAGGTTCTCTGCTAGAATCCTAACCCCAGATTTAAATATGTCACCAGTTTAGACACTCTGGGAGTTGGATCTAACCAGACTTTGTCCATACAATCATACATATTTCAGTATTACTACTGTAACATAATCTATTAAATGTATGGACCTTTTCTGGACCATTAGGTTCATTGCTGATTAAAATATGTGAAATTTGCAAGTTTAACCTCAGCAAATTCATATTTTTCTTAAAAATTTCCTAATCAGATGCCAGTTAATACATATGCAAAATTCATATCAAACAGTAAAATTCTAGTTAAGTGTGCATACCAATTTTCTCTAACTAGTTTCTACCAAACTGTACAGTTCTCTCTCCGTAACTCACCCCCAAGCAGAGACCTTAGCTCCTAGTGATAGACAACCCTTTGTCTATACTGGAGCATCTTATTTAAGCTTTTCTTTCCCTAGCCTGTTTCCAATTACTGCGTCTAGTAATTTCAGGATGCTTTTATCCTGTTTTTCCTACGCTTTCCCTCTGTTTCTTCCACAGAGGTACTTTAAAGCTGTCTTTTCTGCTATTACATCTTTTTCCACCTCTTCCTAATACTTTCCTCTTTATTGGGGAAATTAGATATTTATCTCCAATTCTAATTTTTAGTAACTTGTTTTATTCCTTCCAAGGATTTTCTGGAAGGTGTGGGAAATTCTCATCACCTTATCCATCCTCATGCAGTTAGGTTTTCAGGTCTCAATTCTCAATCTAGTCATTGCACACATAATTTTTCATTTTATTTTTAATAATAAAAAAAAAAATCCACCTCATAGTTTTCCATTAGGGTCCACTTCCCCTTTGGACTTGTTCATTTTTCAATTTAAAATCATAGGCACTTGGGGTATTACATATTCCCCCTCTAAAAACAAACACCATCCTCGGTCTTGACAAAATAATTAACTAAATCACTGTGTTAACAATGATGGATATTTTTCCATCATATTAGCCTCTCGCTCCCAAGTAGTCTCTTCGTGTTTAAAGTTCCTCCACGCACTTTTACCCTGGCCACTGTCCAGTTCTGAAGTTCAATTTCTTCCCATTCCAAGATTTGAAGCAGCTCTGGAAGGAATTCCCCTTTTGGTTCCACCTGAATCACATTCCAATCAATAACATGAGCAGAATCATGTACATATTTTTTTAATAAAAAAACATGAAATACATCATGAACCTTAATGTGAATGGGTAAGGCCAACTTATAGGCAATTGTTCCCACTCTTTCCAGCACTTCGAAAGGTCCACAATATCGTGGAACTAATTTTTCACAAATTCTGGTGTGAAAAGTAGTCTTATTTTCCTTAATCCTCAGATATACATGATCACCCACATTGAATTCCCAGTGAACTCTCTTTTTGTCTGCATAACTTTTCTGTTTGTCCTGAGATGCTTTGATATTTTTCTGAATTTGTTTCACAACCTTTTACATTTCTTGTAAAGCTTCAAGTCCAAGAATCATTTTATCTTCAGCTTGACTCCAACTTAGAGGAGTAGGGCACTTTCTTCCATAAAGTGCTCCAAACGGGCTCATCTTTATGGAAGCTTGGTAGCTATTTTTGTAGGAAAATTATGCCAAGTGTAAATAGTCTTCCCACTTGGTTGGTCTATCCATAACATACATCCTTAACATATCCTCCAGAATCTAGTTTGTTATTTCCATTTGGCCATTTTTTTGGGGATGGTAGGTTGTACTAAAATTTAATTTGGTACCCATGCCTCCAATCAAACTCCTCCAAAAGGCTGCAGTAAATTTCGCATCCCTCTCTGAAATGATCATTTTAGGAACACCACGTAATCTCACAATCTCCTTCGTAAACACATTTTCTATTTGATTTGTTCCAGAGGTAGACTGTACAGGTATAAAATGAGCATCTTTAGTCAAAGTATCCACTACAACCATGATAGATTCATGTTGATATTTAGTTCTTGGTAAACCAATAATAAAATCCATGGAAACAGTTTCCCACTTCCATTTTGAAATGGGTAAAGGATTCAACAACCCAGCTGGATGTTGATGTTTAACCTTTACCTGTTGACATTCAATACATCTGGCCAAGTAATTTGCTACTTCCTTTTTCATTCCAGGCCAAAATAGGTTCTTACTTAAAGCTGTGAGTAATTTTTGGTATCCAGGATGACCAGCAGAGGGTCTTTTATGATATTCATCCAATATTTATTTCTTTAAAGAGTCTACATCAGGAATATACAATCTATCTCTGTAAAAAAGTAGCCCTTTTTGATGTTATGTATACCCTTTCATTTCTTTCTTCAACATTTTTGTCTGAAACTTTTCATAGTTTTGGTCTTGGTTCACTACCCCTTGTATCAATCCCTCCAAGTCAAAGTTGACACTACTTCCACTATTACTTACACTTTTCCAAGCATTTTTTCTTAATGCATCTGCAATCTTGTTTTCCTTGCCTTTGATATGTTTGATCTCCATGTCAAATTCACTCAGGAAAGACAACCACCTAGCTTGCCTAGCATTCAGATCTGTTTGAGTGAAGAAATACTTTAGGCTAATGTGATCTGTCATCAACACATTTTTTTTTTCCTAGAAGGTAATGTCTCCACATCTTGAGAGCGTGTATTATAGCAGCTAATTCAAGGTCATAAACACTATAATTTTGTTCATGTTTCTTAAGTTTTCTAGATTCAACAGCTATGATAGAATTTTCTTATAGCAATACTCCCACTATTCCTTCTCCATAAGCATCTGTGCATACTGCAAATTCCTAATCTCGATCAGCAATCTTTAAAATAGGTGTTGTAGTAAGTTTTAGTTTTAGCTGTTCAAAGCTATTTTGACATTTTTCAGTCCATTCAAATTTAAATCCTTTCCTTTGTAAGGAAGTAATGGGGTAGGCTAAGGCTGAAAATCTCCCTACAAATATTCGATAGTATCCTGCAATTCCCATAAAGGACCTTACACCAGATACATCAGTAGGTACAGGCCACTCTCTGATTTATTTTATCTTTTCCGAGTCTATAGCCAACCCTTGTTCTGAAATTATATGCCCAAAGTATTGAATTATATTTTTGAAAAAATCACATTTGCTAAACTTAGCATACAGTTTGTTTTCCTTGAGAGTTTACAAAAAAATTCTAAGATGTTATTTATGCTCCACTTAACTTTTTGAATAAATCAAAATGTCGTCAATAAATACTAGTACAAACTTGTCCAAGTATTTATTTAAAACATTATTCATTAAGCACATAAAAGTGGCAAGTGCATTGTTCAACCCAAATGGTAGGATCACAAACTCATAGTGTCCATACCTAATTCTAAAGGTCATTTTACTGATATCTTCATCTTTAATCCTTAACTGGTAGTAACCTGTCCTTAAATCAATTTTTGAAAAAACTGTTGCCTCCCTACCTTGGTCAAAGAGGTCATCTATCCTGGGTAATGGATATATATTTTTGATTGTCAGCTTGTTTAATTGACAGTAATCAATACACATTCTAAAAGTACCATCTTTATTTTTCACAAACAGCAGTGGTGCTCCCCATGGGGATACACTCAGTCTAATATAACCTTTGTCCAACAACTCTTATAGTTGCATTTTTAACTCCATTAATTCTGGAGTACTCATTCTGTATGGGGCTCTAGAAACTGGAGTTGCTCCCAGCACTAAGTTAATTTAAAAATCAATCTCTCTCCTAGGGGGCAGATGAGGAATTTCATCCGGAAAAACATCTTTGAATTCTCTTATTACTCGTAATGTTTCCAACATATTTTCCTATGTCTATTGTCCCAACTCCTCTACATGAACATAATACACCTGATAACCTTTCCTAGCAATTATCTTTAACTGAAAAGCTTAAATTTGTCTCACAGATATGCATTTAGGCTTTCCTTTTACTATAACAGGTTTTCCCTCCTTGTCAATGTAGTGTAAGGTTTTATCTAAACAATTCAACACAACATTCTGTTTTTCTAACTAATCCATCCCTACTAGTACAATATAAGAACTTAATGGAAGAATATTTAAATTTAATTCTGTTTGGTATCCATCTAGATTTATGGCTATTTGGGGTAACTTATGAGTTACTTTCCATTTTGTACCAGTGGCTAACTAAACTAACCAAGACTGTTGAAACTTATCTGACTTTAAATTACATTTTTCTACAATTTGATGACTGATATAACTTAAATATACACATTGATCTATTAAAACTGTAACATATTGGTTAGCAATCATACCTTCCATTTCGACCATAGTGGACTGGTGTTCTGCTTGACGATCTTCTAAAGAAGCATCGATTTTGGGGATGTTCCTTGCGACATCATTAACAGTCATTGCCTCTCTCAGTACTTGTACAGTCTAAATATTTCAATGCAGACAATCCGTCAATAAATGAGGTTCTCCACAACCCCAAGACTTCAAAGGTTCCTTCATCTTAACAGTCCCTTCTATTTTATTATTTCCATTCATTTGTTTGGACCCAGTTTGTGAGCGAGCAGTTTTATTTTCAGCCATTTTGTTGAACTTCTTTCTTTGGTAGTTTCTCCCAAAGTTCTTCAGATATGTTGGTTTTGTTTTCTTTCCGCTAGAGTCACCTTTTTTTGACCAATTCTTTCCTTTCTCACTCTTACCTTTGAATTGCTGGTAACACAATCTGGCCTTATGCACCACCTCATCCATAGTCTTTGGATTATCAAAATCTATCTTTTCCTTGTAAATCGTGGGTAGACAGTTCAAAAATGGATGTACCTTTTTTTTCTCCTCTCTGATATAAGGTACATATTGTAACAGATTCATGAATTTGTTTACAAAATCATCAACTATGAGTTGTCCCAATCTAAGTTCATGAAACTCTTTTGCCTTGTCGTCATAATAGCGTTCATTCAAGTATCGATTTTTAAACTTAACTTGAAAATCTTCCCAAGTCACCATTTTCTCATCAATGGCATGAACCATTTTTGTTTCCTCCCACCACAAGGTAGCCTTACCTTGCAGTTGATAAATAGCCAGCTTGGCTCTTAAGTTACTTTAATATTCATAAACCTGAAAGTACTTTATCATATTCAAAAGCCACACTTTAGCATCTTCCTCCTTCTCTCCATCATAAGAAGGAGGTTTGATTTTAAGGAATCCACCCTGAAATGTTGGAAATATTGTCATTGATGGCAAAGGAGGCAGCACTCAGGAAAAAGAGGCAGCGCTGTATCAAAGGAAGGCAAAAGAGGCACAACAAAAGCAATAGAGGCAGCAAGAAGAAATTCAAAATGTAACAGTCATAGAAGCACAGTGAAGAACCGTTATCGGAAGATAGAGATAGAGGCACAGTGACAGAAGCAGAGACAGAGGCAGAGAGCAGTTACAAAATTCCAGGAATCGCACTCTCCAACCGGCGGAGCAGAGGCAGAGACAGAGGCAGAGAGCTGTTATAATTTCGAGAATCGCCCAAGCCGACAGATACAATCGTATGTATAATTCCGAGAATCATTACCCGATGGGCGTTACATATAACATATACAAACACTATTTCGGGAATTGCTTCACTCCAGCGGCAAAATATATATATAAACATATATATCAGTTATATACAAGCGGAGCGCTTTAACCAAAGGTTCTATCAAAACGAAATGGCGTATAATGTGGGACCCCTCCCCAATCGCAATCGGAGAAAAGGTTCAATCGGTGGAGTTTTGTTATGTGCTCTGATTAAAGGCCGGACCCGATTGAGCTATATGCCACAGTTTAATGCAAATCGCATCCGGAATCTCAATTGCAATCGGAACTCTACGATTGATCGCACGACTTTGTAAAACGCTGCGATTGAAGTGGCGGACCTGATCCAGTTATAAGCGGGAGTTGATATATGCAAATCGCATCCGGAATCTCAATCACAATCGAAACTCTCTGATTGATCACACGAATTTGTAAAATGCTGCGATTGAAGTGGCGGACCCGATCCAGTTATAAGCGGGAGTTGATATATGCAAATCGCATCCGTGTTCTGATCGCAATCGGAACTTTTCTATTATGCGCCCCGATTGCATTTGATTGAATCTCGGACCCGATGGGCTTATTAACTATGATTAACAAGTGTTTGAGTTCCAGTTCTAATCGCAAAAGGAAATTTGTGAAGGCGCTGTTATATATAAATATATATATATATATATATATAAAGTTGTTGCGATTGTATTGAAAAGTTCCGCGTGGTCTGTGGACCCACGGGCCTCAGCTTAAGGTGGAGGGCGATTGTTTATATAAAATAATTGCTGTGAGATATATAAAACATGGTTGCGGTTGTATTAGAACATGCCGCGTGGTCTGTAGACCCACGGGCCTCAGCTTAGCGGGAGGGCGATTGTTAATGTAATAAAATTGTAATATATGTATGTTTCTACTACTTTAACTTGCTACATCACAATAATATTTCAATGCGGTAAGATTACAATTCAACCGCATATTCATTTATATATATAAAGCGCTGATATAAAAATGAAAAATGTAGTTACACAAATACAGAAGGTACACAGTAGCCATATACAGAATGACATACAGAGAACAGAAAAGAGATAAAACACAGTCACAGAAAAGACAAAGACACAGTCAGAGAAAAGACAAATACGTAGCAAGCCAAGAGACAAAACGAGTGAGCTGGAGTTCCCATTTAAATTTGAATGTAAATGTTTTAATTGTTTTTATTGTTTGTGATGCATTGGCAAGTCTCCGAGAGAAAACAAACTCCCACTGTAATGTTAAAATTGACACCTACAAGAAAATTTCAGTGTCGACAAGATGGAGGGAGCAGAAGGCAGAGATGATGATTTTCATTTAAATTCCAAAGCGAATACAAACAACATGTGAAGAACATATAACAATATCGACCTGATATTCAAGACAGAGAGGAGAGGCAACTCGAGAGTAACAAGGCATTATATAACAAGACAGAAGATTAATAAAAGCATAAAAGAAGGAGAAGCTGTTGTGAATAGGGTCGATATCTCAGGTAAATCAAGAAACTTTCGCCTGATAAATCGAGGAAGTTGGAGCTTCCCCTATCAAGCTCAGGCCGATAGTCGCCGCTGTAGTCATCCAGCGGGAGCCTCTGTTGGAAAGTTCTGGTGAAAACCAAGGTAGCTGAAAGCCTCGGCAAGTTTGCATTTGTAGAATTTAGGCAGGGAGCCTCCAAGAAGCTAAGTCGTTAAAAACAGTGGTGAGAGGGAGGAGTTGGAGCTTGCCTTTGCATCACAACAATAATAAGATGTGGTTTTCTCCCTTTATGGGTTTCCACTTATATCTGGTGTCTCTGTGCATGATATTTATGTATTGATCTTATATGTATCATTTTCTTAATACCTGTTGCTCTCAAATTAAGTCTACTGCTCTATCAAACTAATACTTTCAGATTACATTCTAAGATTACTCTCACATCAAATAGAGTTTGAAATGAAGGTGTAAATAAGTTTATTGAAAAGTTTAAAAGATCAGGAATGTATTAAACTGATTCACCCCCCCCTCTCAGTTTAATTAGAGATTCAAAAATTGGTATCAGAGCGGGTTCCTTTGTACAAGTCTAACAACTGAAAGGAGATCCTAGGTTCCCAAGATGGCTAGTAAAGAAGGATGCTCAACCAATAAAGCCCCTTTCTTCACTGGTGAAAATTATGCTTTCTGGAAAATCAGAATGAGGACATACATAATGTCTCTAGGAATAGAAGTCTGGGTTGCTGTGGAATTAGGATATGCCCCGAAGGCAACTGACACAGAAAAAGACTCAAAACAAGATTTTGTGGCTAATGCAAAAGCCATGAATGCCATCCTGAATGGATTATGTGAAGTAGAGTTTATTAAAGTAATGCACAAAGACACTGCCAAGAAAATATGGGATACTCTTGAAGACATACATGAGGGAGACCAGAAAGTAAAAACTGCCAAACTTCAAGTATATAGAGCCCAATTTGAAAACTTAAAAATGAATGATGATGAGGATGTTAGCAGCTTCTTCTTAAAAGTTGCAGAAATTGTTAACAATATGAAAGCTCTTGGAGAAACCATACCAGAAAGTATAGTTGTGCAAAAGATTCTAAGATCACTCCCATCCAAATTTAATCCCAAGGTATCTGGAATAGAAGAGACAGCGGATTGGGGGACTCTGACCATGAACCGGATACTTGGAAATCTAACAGCCTATGAAATGAGGCTCCCACAAAAGAAGCCAAGTACAAGGGAAGCAGTATTCAAAACAGAAAAGAAGAAAGAAGAAAAGGAAGAAATATGCTCTTGCTCTGATGAAGAAGAGGCTAAATTTGTCAAGAAATTGGATAGAGGCTCAGGTAGATACAAAGGTAAACTTCCCCTCAAATGCTTTAACTGTGGAAGAGTTGGACATTATGCTGCTAAATGTCCTCACAAGAAAGTAAGAAATCAAGCTCAAGAATCAGAGAAAGACACATCAAAGTTCTGGCAGAAAGGAAAGAAATTCAGCAAAAAATCCTTCTATGCTCAGCAAGACAGCAGTGCATCTGAAGACTCAGATGAACCCTCAAGTGAAGAAGGAACCTCAGAATTTTTATTGATGGCCATAGAATAACTTGAGGGACTCCTACTAGAAGATGAAGAAGAAGAAGGGTAAGTAGACCTTGAGGGGGAGCTAAGAAGTGCTCTGGAGGAGATTGACAGACTCAAACTAAAATGCAGAAAACAAAAAGAGATTCTCCTAAAATGTGTGGAAGAAGAACAAAATTCAGAAGTCCTCATGCAGCTAAAGGTAAAACTTGAAGAAGCCAAGAAGATAGAAGATATGTTACTTCAGAAAATCAAAGATAAATCTCGAGAACAAGAGAAGCTGGAAGAAGAAATTCTGTGTCTGAGAAAGAAATTAGAAAATGCTCAACAGAAAGTTTCTATATACCCTTCTCAAACAACAAGCTCTATTAAGTTGAATGAAATTTTGGTTGCTCAAAGATCCCCTATGATAAAGACTGGAATAGGCTACGAAGGAGAATCAAGTAAAGGAAAAGAAAAGGTTGACAAAGAGATTATTTTTGTAAAAGCAAAGAAGGATGAGGAAGTAGCTCAAATAGTTCCAACAAAAGAAGAAATCTGCAATAAGAGAGACAAAGAGCAGAAGAAACCTCTAGTAACAAAGAATATAATGAATACTAAGATGGCAGAAAAAGAATCATATGCCCCTAAGTATATCAAATTTGGAAGTCATCAAAGGAAATTCTTCCCTCCTATGAAGAATGCCACCTGCTATGTCTGCCACAAGCCAGGACACATTGCTGCATATTTTTATGCAAGGAAGAGTAATTCAGACCTGCAAAAGATGCAAATAGTGAAGAGGCTATCTCAAACAAAAAAATGGAGAAAACAACCTTACATCAGGTATGCAAATAATTTCTATGGTTATTGTTTTTATTGTAAGGAATTTGGCCATAAAATTATTGAATGTAGAAAGTATAGAAAAAGACTGATGTTCAATACCTCAATGAGGTTTATGAGTCAAAGAAATTTTGTTCATGCTCACAATTCTGCAAAAAATATAATCAAATGTTCAAAAGGGGGCCTCCAGTGGATAAAGAAGGTGAATAACTGTGACCTAGCTCTAATGTTCAATACCTCAAGGAGGTTTATGAGTCAAAGAAATTTTGTTCATGCTCACAATTATGCAAAAACTATAATCAAATGTTCAAAAGGGGGCCTCTAGTGGATAAAGAAGGTGAATAAATGTGACCTGGCTCTAACTGCTCAAGATCTGAAAAGCCAGTGGTACTTGGACAGTGGCTGCTCCAAACACATGACTGGAGACAGAAGCAAGTTTATAACTCTTGATGAAAAGAAATCTGGCAATGTTATTTTTTGTAATGATAAATCAGGAAAGATCAAGGGAAAAGGCTCAGTCAGCATAGACAATGGCAGAGGAAAAGCCCAAGAGGTACTATTTGTGGATGGACTGAAAGCAAATTTACTGAGTGTCAGTCAGATGTGTGACAAAGGCTGTGAAGTTCTTTTTAGAGGACAAGATTGTGTAGTCAGGTCAAGCACGACAGGAAAGACTCTACTCAAAGGTGTTCGAACAGAGAACAATGTATACATAGTGAAAGAGGAAGATGACGCCTGCCATCTTAGCAAACTTGAGGAGTCATGGTTGTGGCATAGGAGATTGGGACATCTCAGCTTTGACCATATCATCAAATTGAGCAAGAAGAAAGCTGTCAAAGACATGCCAGAAATAAAAAGGCCTTCAATTACTATATGCAAATCTTGTCAATTGGGGAAACAGACTCGCACATCCTTTAAATCTAAAGAGGAGTTGTCAACAAGAAGACCACTCCAGCTTGTGCACATGGACCTGTGTGGACCTGCTAGAACTAGAACACCAAGTGGAGAATCCTATTTCATACTGATAATAGATGACTTCTCCAGAATGACATGGGTTGCCTTTCTCAAAAATAAATCAGAAGCATTGGAAAAATTTAAGATATTCAGAGCATTAGCAGAAAATCAAACTGGATGCAAGATGAAATGTATCAGATCAGACAGAGGAGGAGAATTCACAGATTATGACTTTGCGGACCTATGTAATGAACATGGAATAAAGCAACAATTTACTATTGCAGGGACACCTCAGCAGAATGGAGTAGCAGAGAGACAAAACAGGTCTGTACAACAAATAGCCAGAGCTATGATGCAGAGAATAATATTGCTCAAACCTTCTGGGCAGAAGCAGTACACACAGCAGTACATATCCTTAATAAAGCTCACTTAAGGCCAAGCAGTGACAAGACTCCATATGAACTATGGCATGGAAAGCCAACTTCAATAAAACATTTCAGAGTCTTTGGTAGCAAGTGTTACATAAAGAATAATGACGAAAACCTTGGGAAATTTGATGCAAGAGCAGATGAAGGGATTTTTCTAGGATATGCTTCCAAAAGCAAAGGGTACAGGTGCTACAACAAGATCCTTCGGAAGATAGTTGAAAGTATTGATGTGAGATTTGATGAAGAACTTCCAAACAATACAAGAAATACAGACTGCTGCAGTCCATCGGACAACCATGAAGAGGAAGACAAGGATGATGATGAAACAAGCAAGACAACAGATGATGCAGAGCTGAGCTCGAAAACCCCCTCAAGATACACTCAGAAGAATCATCCTGAAGATCAGATCATAGGAGACAAGAAAGCAGGAGTCCAGACAAGAAGGAAGCTAACAAAACAAACATAAGAAGTATACATAGCCATGTTATCACAAATAGAGCCAAAGAAATTTGAAGAAGCCAGCAAGGACAAGTATTGGATAAAAGCAATGAATGAAGAATTGGACCAAATCGAGAAGAACAATACCTGGGAACTAGTTCCTAGACCTATTGAGAAAAATATCATTGGTTCAAAATGGGTATTCAAAAACAAAATGAATGAGCAAGGACAAGTAATCAGGAATAAAGCAAGGATGGTCTGCAAAGGATACTCACAAATAGAAGGACTTGATTATGATGAAACATTTGCCTCTGTAGCTAGAATGGAAGCTATCAGAATGTTCCTGGCATTTGCATGCTATCAAGACTTCAAGGTATATCAAATGGATGTAAAGTCTTCTTTTCTTAATGGAGATCTAGAAGAAGAAGTGTACATGGAACAACCAGAAGGCTTCTCATTGACAGACAAAGAAGACTATGTGTGCAGACTGAAGAAGGCCCTATATGGACTGAAACAGGCTCCTCGTGCTTGGTACTCAATACTGGACAAATATTTGCAAAAACAGGGTTTTAAGAGAGGTGGAGTAGACAAAAATCTATACATAAAAGCGCATGAAAATGAACTCCTAATTGTTGTTGTATATGTTGATGACATTATGTTTGGAAGCAACAAAGATGACCTAGCAAAAGGGTTTGCTGATGAGATGAAAACAGAGTTTGAAATGTCTATGATTGGAGAACTCAGTTTCTACTTGGGACTGCAAATTCAACAAAAGAACACAGGCACATTCATTTCTCAAGAAAAATACTTAAAAGAAATGCTGAAAAAATTTAAAATGGAGGACTGCAAACCAATGAAAACGCCCATGATCACGGGATGCAAGCTGTGTGCTGATGATAGGTCTGCAGATGTAGATAAAAAACTCTACAGATCCATGATAGGAAGCCTGCTGTACTTGACAGCTTCAAGACCAGACATCATGCTAGCAGTAGGACTAGTGGCAAGATATCAAGCAGCACCTAAACAAAACCATCTTCTGGCAGTAAAAAGAATACTTAGATATCTACAAGGAACTGCACAATATGGGCTTTGGTATCCTAAAGGCAAAAGCTTCACCTTGACAACATACACAGATGCAGATTGGGCCAGCTGTGTGGATGATAGGAAGAGTACAAGTGGAGGTGCATTCTATCTAGGAGAAAGTCTGGTGGCATGGCTAAGCAAGAAACAAACATCCATCTCTCTATCTACAGCTGAAGCAGAATATATAGTAGCAACAGCATGTTGCACACAAGTCATGTGGATGAAGCAGACACTTTAAGACATGAAGGTAAGCATTAATGAACCTATCTCAATCAAATGTGATAATACAAGTGCTATAAGTATATCTAAAAATCCTGTGCTTCATTCAAAAACTAAACATATACCAATCAAGTATCATTTTCTCCGAGAACAAGTGGCTCAGAAGATAGTTAAAATGGACTATGTATCAATGAAAGAATAGATAGCAGATATATTTACCAAACCACTTGCCAGAGAACCATTTGAATACTTGAGAGACAAACTAGGGGTAGTATCTGTAGATACTATTCTCTAATATGAAGAGAAAGTACAGTCTCAAGGGGAGAACAAAACGAATATATCATTCCAGGGGGAGAACAACCAGCAAGATAAGCATAAAACAAGTCCACAGGATCAGCATTATCAATATTATCAGCATTCAGAAGCAACAAGAACCTTTCAATCGTAAAATGCATCATCTCTGTCTGCAATCTAGCACATATTACAGGCACTACAAATGAAACACAGCATAGTCCAATTTCGGCAGAAGAGGACCTAAATGTAACTCAGAGAAAGGAAATACAACGACAGAACCCATACGGAGGGATGAGGAGTCATCCTTTGCCATTGATGTCAAAGGGGGAGGAAGAACAAATAGCAAACAGGAAGAGCAAGAAACAAGAGAAAGAGAAAGCAAACAAAGAAAGTGGATTGCCATCAATGCCAAAGGGGGAGACTGTTGGAAATATTGTCATTGATGGCAAAGGAGGCAACACTCAGGCAAAGGAGGCAGCACTCAGGAAAAAGAGGCAGCGCTGTAGCAAAGGAAGGCAGAAGAGGCACAGCGAAAGCAATAGAGGCATCAAGAAGAAAGTCAAAATGTAACAGTCATAGAAGCACAGTGAAGAACCATTATCGGAAGATAGAGACAGAGGCAGAGTGACAGAAGCAGAGACAGAGGCAGAGAGCAGTTACAAAATTCCGGGAATC
Source organism: Pinus albicaulis (assembly GCA_034641835.2). NCBI lineage: Eukaryota > Viridiplantae > Streptophyta > Pinopsida > Pinales > Pinaceae > Pinus > Pinus albicaulis. The sequence continues at coordinate 109,354,612 of CM076572.1, forward strand.
ACACTCTCCAACTAGCGGAGCAGAGGCAGAGACAGAGGCAGAGAGCAGTTACAAAATTCCGAGAATCGCTTCACTCCAGCGGCATATAATACAGAACCATATTCCGGGAATCGCACACTCCAACCGGCGTTATACAACACGAATCTTATTCCGGGAATCGCAGACTCCAGCCGGGCATTACACATATAATACAAAACCATATTCCGGGAATCGCACTCTCCAACCGGCGGAGTACATATAACAAATACAAACATTATTCCGGGAATCGCTTCACTCCAGCGGCAAAATATATATAAGCATATATATCAGTTATATACAAGCGGAGCACTTTAACCAAAGGTTCTATCAAAATGAAATGGCTTATAAGGTGGGACCCCTCCCCAATCGCAATCGGAGAAAAGGTTCAATCGGCGGAGTTTTGTTATGTGCTCCGATTAAAGGGCGGACCTGATTGAGCTATATACCACAGTTAATTGCTAATCGCATCCGAGTTCCCAATCGCATGTCTTTTGTAAAACGCTGCGATTGAAATGGCGGACCCGATCCTGTTATAAGCAGGAGTTAATAGATGCTAATCGCATCCGAGTTCCCAATCGCATGTCTTTTGTAAAACGCTGCGATTGAAATGGCGGACCCAATCCTGTTATAAGCAGGAGTTAATAGATGCAAATCGCATCCGTGTTCTGATCGCAATCGGAACTTTTCTATTATGCGCCCCGATTGCATTTGTTTGAAGTTCTGGACCCGATGGGTGTATAAACGGTGGTTAATACATATTTGAGTTACGGTCAAATCGCATCGGCACTGGTCAATCGGAACATATGTTAAAGACTTGCGATTGCGATTGAAGCCCGGACCCGATGGGCTTATAAATTATGACTAACAAATGTTTCAGTTTCATGGTCAATCGCATCGGAGGTAAAGTGGAGCATCGGAACATCACAACAGAAAGTTGCGATTGCGATTGAGAATCGGACCCGATGGACTGATAAATTGTGACTTGATAGGTTTGAGTTCCGGAACATGTTAACAAATATTTGCGATTGCGATTGAAAGGCCGGACCCGATGGGTTTATAAGCCAAGACTGATATATGTTTGAAGTTTCGCCATAACAGTGAATAATCGCAATCGGAAGAGGCTGAGGAGTGATACATCGCATCGGAAAAGATCGGCGAGTGAGCCCGAAAGGAGTTCTTATTTGTTTAAAGAGTTTTTATTATATAATGCCAAGAATTGATTTAAGTCTTTTTAAAAGGAAGTTTGTATGTATGCCGAGTGTTGAAATTACTTATATATATATGAAAAGGCGCTATTATATATATATATATATATATATATATACCGTTGTTGCGATAAGCCATGTGGTTTGTAGACCCACGGGCCTCAGCTTAACGGGAGGGCGATTATAAATATACAATGACTGTGATATATGTCTGTTCCGCTTGCGGAATGTTCCACATCAACAAGACACTTGCTGCAAGTCAGCAGTCACGTATTTTTTCTAAGAGGCACTGATATAAAAGCATTGTTACACGTATACAGCAAATACACTACAGCAGAGGACAGAAAAGCATACAGAGCAGAAAAGAGTCAAAACACAGTCACAGAAAAGACAAATGCACAGCAAACCAAGAGACAAAATAAGTGAGCTGGAATTCACATTGTAATTCGAATGTAAATGTTTTAATTGTTTTTATTGTTTGTGATGCATTGGCAAGTCTCCGAGAGAAAACAAACTCCCACTATAATGTTAAAATTGACACCTATAGTTATAATTTCTGAGTAAGATGATAAAAGGAGTAAGAAGGCAGAAGGCAAAGAGACATGACTTTCCATTTCGAATTCCAAGCAGAATACAAACAGTCATGTGAGAAAATCTATAAATAATATCATCTTGATATTCAATAAAAAAGAGGAGAGAGTAAATCGAGAGAAGGCAGAATATAGAAGAGTAAGACAGAGAAGATTAAAATAGAGAAGTGAGAGTAAATCGAGAGAAGGCAGAATATAGAAGAGTAAGACAGAGAAGATTAAGAAAAGCATAATAGAAGGAGAAGCTACAGAACAGGGCTGATATCTGAGGTAAATCAACAAACTTTCAGTTTGATAAATTGAGGAAGTTGGAGCTTCCCTATCAAGTTGCAGCTTGATAGTCGTCAGTTGTAGCTGACTGAGGTTGGAGCCTCCCGTAGGTTGGTGCCTGCAGAAAACTGAAGGGAGTTGGTGCTTCCTTGCAAGTTGTAGCTTGCAGAATTGAGGTAGGAGCCTCCTGTAGGTTGGTGCCTGTAGAAAAATAGTGGTGAGAGGGAGTTGGAGCTTGCCTTTGCATCACAACAATAATAAGATGTGGTTTTCTCCCTTTATGGGTTTCCACTTATATCTGGTGTCTCTCTGCATGATATTTATGTATTGATCTGATATGTATCATTTTCTTAATACCTGCTGCTCTCAAATTAAGTCTACCGCTCTATTAAACTAATACTTTCAGATTACATTATAAGATTACTCTCACATTAAATAGAGTTTGAAATGAAGGTGTAAATAAGTTTATTGAAAAGTTTAAAAGATCAGGAATGTATTAAACTGATTCACCCCCCCCCCCTCTCAGTTTAATTAGAGATTCAACAATTTCTACATTAGTTAGCCTCAGACTAATTATAATGTTAACACTTGAAACTCGACTTTGTCTACATTCTCTATTATAGCTTGTTCCTGCGATATAATTTTGCTCTTCAATGCGTTTCACCGCAATTGACAATGCTTCTCAAATCATACTTTGCTCACTGTCCGTGTTGCCAACCGAATGCAACAATAGTAACTTGTGTTAACACTGGTGGAAACGCTCTAACTGAACTCCAACGCTCTCGTTGAATCCACCTGGAACTCTGCAACTAGTCCATCCACGCACTCTGCATCCTTGTTTATGGGAAATTTCCTCCCATTTCCATTTGGCTCCTGCATGCAAATTAGTTTCTCACAGTGCACACACAGTTTATGCACATATATATATACAAAACAAGCATATTAACCAACTCCGATACGAAAATGATGCAGGAATTCTGCTAGAAAGAATATCTCACATATAAGAACACAACTGCTTCACGAACTTTGAAAATACCCAAATTTTTTACAATAAAATCATGGAAAACATCCAGCTCAATTAAACATGGAGGTGAAAAAGAGCCATGCAAATCAACTCCCTTAACTACATTAAAATTCTGTGGCCAGATATTACATTGGGCAGCCTCTTGACTCTTTTCCCTTTTAAACCACTCCTCACTCACTCCCCTCTTAACTATCTCAGCTCTTCAACTATTCAAGTGTGTTCTCCTCACAAAAACCACTCATATTTATACATAAATAATGAATTTAATTCACTCCAAACATCTCTCCACCTAATCCTCAACTAAATCTAATTTAAATACATTTTAGGTGTGGACTCAACAAAGTCCTGTACATAGAATTCCTACTCCCTAATTTTGCTACCTAATTCTATTTTCTCTCATATCCTTTTAATTAATAAAAGAATATTTACAAAATCCTCACTTTTATAATTTATCTCCTATTTTATTTAAAAATAACAAATTAATTAATAAAACAATTAAAATGTTACACCCCCCTTTATTACATAATTAAAAATGAAAATTGGCCTTGATGCTCCTGCATCAATCCATTTCCTCCTAAATGTGTCTATGCAGATAGCTGCGGTACTTGAGCACCAAATTTCTATCTGAATCTTTAATACCCAACTTTTTGCGTAGGGTATAGAACAAATTCGTTAGCTCGTTCACATCTTGATCCCTTTGCTGCCGCAACGTGGTCCATTGGATGTACTTGTCCTCATGGCTCCCAACGGGGTAGTATTGTTCCTTGATGCCGTCTCGGAACGAATTCCATGTGGGTGCGGCCAAGAACAAAGAGGGTTTTGCATCGTCCTTTTTCTCACAGTAGGTTTCCCACCAATCTTTGACATGGGGGGCAGCTTTGAGGAGTGAAAAAAAAATCTTTTCTCGGTCAGAGAAATCGTGGACCGAGAAATACCCTTCTAGCAAATTCAACCATCTCTCTACAGCGTCTGCATCTATATGACCTTCAAATACAAGAACGTCAAATTTTACCAGTACCTTGAAGGGTGTGGTGCCTCCAGAGTGGTTGTTTTATGCATATGCATCGTAGGTGGGCAGCCATTGAAGGATCTGAGCAAAATTATCCATCATCGTGTTCCTTTGTTTCTCGAGGTCCTCCTCGAACAATATTTTTATAGGATCTCCTGCTTCCTCGACTTTCTTTTCTTGCGCCATGGGAGGTCGTCGGGGTTTGTGAGGCTGATATTGCAAGAGTTCAACCAGATCAAGTCCTAACTCCTTATACCCTGGTCGCGTTGGGGACATGCAAAAAAAAACAAATAAAGTACAGACCGCTCTGATACCACTGATCCGGATTTATGTAGGAATGCAATAGAATACACATATAACCATAAACATAGAGATGTAGCGAAAGTAATGCTTCCTTTTATTAAAATCAAATTACTAAAATATGCTTACAGACAGAATGGAAATAAACTAGGTAGGGTGATGGTAGCTTGTCTTTGAGAAGAGATGTGGTGGCTACATGCCTTTGAACTGTGTTACAATGAGGCTCGAAGGCCTATTTATTGTTGAGAAAAAATGCAAAACCCTAAAATCCAAAAACCTAACCATGGGAGATGAAGCGCCAAAACTATGGGCCCCGTTTGGGTAATTGGTGTTTCAACTTCCCGGGGACGTAACTTTGGCGTACGATCTTCGTTTGATGAGCATCATATCTCGTTAGCAAGATCTATCTAAGGAGTAAAACTTTTGATGTGAATTTCCCCCATAAAATCCTTTACACTTCTCTATCATGTGCCTTTGTAGGTGGGAAAGTTGTCTTCCACTCTTTTTGAGTCTTTAATGATGCAATGGTTGCTTACTAGTACCGAAAATGTCTTTGAATGACATCTTATTTCCGTGGTCAACCATCATTGAAAGCTTGGGAGCCTTTAGAATGACTTTTTGAATTCATTCATATTGATCACAACTTCCTAATAATCAACATACATTCACGTCAATTCCCTCTTCCATTGCATCGAAGTTCCATCTAATTGAGGCCTAAGCTTCTCTCCATTACTATTGTTTTCTACATAATTTAATGACTTCATTAAGCTCATTGCTTCTACTTATTTTTATGATGGCTACTATTTCACCATTTTTCTCTTTATTTGCATGTTGATGTTGTCATTCATGGCCATTCCCATTGTATGTTCTCAAATGTGTAAACGTTTTCAAATCAACAATCCTAAATTGCCACATGTTTATCCAAGTATTTAAAGTGGATTTGGTGTGATCTACCTATCTATAACATGTTCATCATATTTAGGGACTGAAATTTGTAATTTTAAAGTAAGAAGATGTCACCAACGGAGTTGTTCGCCATAGTAGTAGCCACAACAACAACACACATGTAACTAATAGCAAGATAGGAGTCCGCATCTCCACAATTAGAGGCATTAACATGTAAAAGCTTTGATCTAGTTATTTCTAGGTTTAGAGTTATGCATGGCATGGACTTGGGGAGCAACAGGTCAAGGTTAAGGGTGTAGATGAGAACTATGACTTTGGTGATAGAGTTGAGGTAGAGGCCATCCATTCTCTTTCTCAAGAACAAACCACCACAATTTGAGCTTTGATCCTTGCCCCTACAATGTACGCTTACTCATTATCATATTTGAATAATTTCTTTCTGAACACACATACCACTTGGTACTCATTTGAATCAGTAGTTTCCAACCTCTAATTGAATTGTAATGATGAACCATGAAAATATCATGATACATAATGACCTTGTATTTCCCCATACCCAAATAGTCCTTGGAAGATTCTCTTTATATATCACCATTTTATTGATTTTGAAAACTCCATTAGAAATATTAATTGGAGTTGACTTATATGAAACCCTCTTGGATCAAATTCTTGCATCATATGTGCATTCACATTTACCTCCATTAAAAGAGATTTTGAAAATTCATTTAATTTACTTAGGCATAACCACTTTAATTTACTTAGGTATTCCCTTTCCTTCACTTAATGGGTATGCTAGTAGATATTAGCAAGTATAAGCAGCAATTTGTATAAGTATAAGAGATACAAAGTTAACATAGTATTAGCAAGTATAAGTAACACTTTTTATAAGTATAAGAGGTACAAAGTTAACATAGTCAATAAAAACATGACATAGTCAACTCCCAATAGTCAACGCTTAATGGGTATGCTAGTAGATATTAGCAAGTATAAACAACACTTTGTATAATTATAAGAGACACGAAGTTAACATAGTCAAGATAAACATTACAACATAGGCAACTCCCAATAGTCAACATAGTGAAGATAAACATTACAGAAGCAACTCCAATGGAGCAATAGAAAGAAAAATCACAAAATAACATATGGAGGTTATCATTAAACCCTCCCAACCACTTGGACTACATTCAATGACCAATTAACCCTTCTATAAATTTGTTAATAATATTATCATTACTATAAATTAGTAATAAAATTTTAAATAAACTTATTTAAAAGAAATATATATATTAAATGCTATTCATAGTTAATTGTTAATTTCTTTATTTCTATCAGTAAATAGGAATAAACAAGTATTACATAGTGTTACATTTTGACATAACTATTTTGACATATCTCCACGTAATGTACATCCATCTCCACAACCTTATCTATGTCAAACTTTGCAATCAATTATAAAATAAAATGCCTTAACCAATATGGTTTATATATATATTATTAAATAATAATAAAACATTATTTATAAAGTAAAACTTTGGACTAGTTTAAAAAATATTTGGTCAAAGATAAATTATTGCACGATCAATTATTGCTTTTGAAAGTCAGGTATAATAATAGAGACGTACATGTCTTTATGCATGATTTCTTCTTTGATGTATAAGTTGGGTATCTTCACTAATATATGGGAGACCTTTCAAATTGGTAAATTGTGTTTTGAATGCATAAAAGTTATGACCATTTATTGCAGTTCTCTAGAAACCGCATGTTCATGCACTATCTGCCAAAAAAGAGTCAATGTTTAAACCCGTTACATTTGTGGGATGCCAGCCCCGTGCCTATTTCATTTTATGGATGGCAACATAAATTTGCAGCTTGCCATCCAAATTAAAGATAAGTCACTAGGGTTAGTAATGGTCATTGGGCGGAGTGGCATGAGCTATAGGTGGGGATGAACGAGTGTGAATATTTAAATATATAATATAGAAAATATTATATTAAATATTAATAAAATATAATACAGATTTAAATAAAAATAAAAGTAATAAAAGTATTTTATTTAATTTGTTATAGTTTAATTTTGTTTTTATTAATAAAGTTACAAAAATTATAAGAGATTTATTATATTAAAATAAAATAAAATAATAATTGAATTTATATTTATAATTATGGTATTTTATAATATATAGTTAATAAATCTAATTTATTATGTAAGAGATGTTGTAATGTCATGTTCTCTAAATATTTTGATTTGGTCAAATTAAAATAAAAATTTTAAGTTATTATTTATTTTTAGTCAATTTTGGTTTGGTAGTTAAAGTAATGTTTGAAATATCAATACAAAATCTAAGTTATTATTATTTTGTATTGGGTTGTTAAGGTAAATGGTTTTTTTCCCTGGGGTGAGGAAGGAGGACGATACGAGGGAAGGAGGGAGTATTAATCTTCCACGTCAGAGCAATTATGCATAGATGTGGTCGACGGTGGGCATTGGGAAGTTGCCCAACAAATGTCCTCGAGGCTCCTCTTGGTTTAATATTGATGACCCTAGTATGGATTTGTTATTGTAACTGTAGGGAAATGAGATTTGGTACAGTGGGGCGTGGTGTTGGTTCCATCTTTGCGAGTTTCCTCAGAGCCACAGGTCATAACTTAGGTGGGTGGGAGGCTCGTTATGCAACCCACAAGCCAAGGAATGGCATAACGTAAGACTTGAGAGCTGATGCGTTTTCATTCTAGGAACCAGCCTCAAATCCTTTTCGGCACCAGTGGGTGAATGGATTCCTTTCACAATATTTATTCTTCCCCCTACCTGGTTTTTTCTAGGTTGAACGCAGGTGGAATTTATGGGAGGTGGTTTGACATTTTACTACTTGTTCTTAGGCAAATATTACCTCGTTTGCGTTCTTGAGAAGGGTAGTCTGGTTATTGTATGAAGCGTGGGTTGCAGTGCCCTCAAGGGTTACTGAATTATTTTGTTGTGCTTGTGGTCAAAGTCCTCGAGAGGTTTTCTATGTTGTGTGGTGGCTTGGAGATAGTGAGAAAATAAGGGTCTATGTTGTTTCTTTTATTGGATTCCAAGAGAGCCTTCCCCAACTCTTGTGGTGCTCGAGGAGGGAGTCCCTGGCCAACTTCTTTCGTGGAGTCTTTGTCAGTTAGCTGGCATTTGGAATCTAGACTCTCTGAGCTGGTCAAGTGCCTCCATTTGCTCATGTTTGGCGGGTCTAATCTATGTGAGCCATCATGGTGTTAGCACTGATCCGTCAATGCTGAGACAGTGTGGTCGTCCACGTCGGCGAGGTGGGGGGGGGGGGGGGTTGTGGACAACAAGGCACGAGAAAATGAAGACAAAGGGCTTAGTTAGTGGATGAAGGTGAGCTCGAGCTGTTGCAAAGAGGACCTCCTAGGCATGTTGATTTTCCACCTCCTTTTGATTCCATTGAAGCCCAAATTCACCTGGTCCAAGCCTCGGTGGACCAGTTAGCTCAAGACCATCAAACATATGACAATGATATGATTATTTTCATTTTTTCTATCCTGCACTATCAGGGACACATTGCAAACCGCCAAGCATCACTTCGACGTAACCACCAAGTGTTACAGGACAAGACAGATGGTTTTAAAGGGAAAATGGCGCATATGGAATCTCACATCCATGTCACCTTTCATCTCCTAGCTGACGAAGGAAACGAAGGTCACGCCCCAAATGCTGATAATTTGCAATGAAGTGAGTGGGTTTTTTCTAGTTTTTGTTCATTTTTTTTCCTTGTGGGTTCTTGATATGAATTTATCTAGTTTTCTGTAGATCTTCTCAGTTCATTTTTATATGTATCTAATGGCCAACAAATCGAATAGGAGTGAGGCCTTGTTTCATGCTTTATGTTCGTCCCACCATGTATCATTATCTTGAATTATTAGAAAAATGTCAACTTACAAAAAACAAGGTAAATGGTTTTTGAACTAGAGGTTTATGAGAACCCATGGTATTTCCCATGATATTCATGTGGAATATATCTTATTTAATGGGGGAATTGAATCCATCTTAACTCCAGATCTACCAAGGGCATAAAAAGATAAAATCTCTTGAGATACAAATATCTTATGATGCAAAGAAATTTGATAAATATAAAAAAAGAGAAATATATAAAAACTTAATTAATAAATATATACTAAAAAAAAATATTTGTAAATATAAAAATTTGTGATACGTAAAAAATATAAATAATAGTTATAAATCAAGATCCATTTGAGAATATAAATTAAAATAATGATTTATATTAACAATTATTATATTTCAAAATTTCATTGAGTCTAGGGGCCCATTCTACAGCCCAGTATGACCTCGATGTGTAAGTATGTCACGTCCTAAAAAATAATAAATTTTATTTTCGCTAATGTTGGCCAAAGGATTAACCTAATATTAAATTATATATAACTTGAATATTTAGATTATATATAACTTTTTAACTTATTAATTGGATGAGATTAATTATTAAAATACAACTATGCATTATTTATATAATTTGAATGGATAGTAAATTATCTTTCCCATTTAATAATTGCTATATATATATTAGATGTATGGTAAATAAATAAAACCTCTTTTTATATTCACTCCATAAACCTTTTTATATTTAAAAAAATTCAAAAAATAGGCTTAATTTACATTGCCAATAACCTTTTGTGCTTACACTAAAATCAATGCATATTTTTAATCCAATCACTTTAAAATTAATTTACCATCATATATCCAATTACATCAAATCAAAAATCAACATCTACACTGAAATCAATGCAACTATTGCATGCAATCAAATAAGATTAGAAAATAACTTCTACACTGAAATCAATGCACCTAATGCAAGCAATCAAATAAGATTAGAAACCAACATTTACACTAAAATCAATGCATTTAGTGAAAGCAATCAAATGGGATTAGAAATCACCATCTACACTGAAATCAATGCATTTAGTGCAACCAATCAAATAGGATTAGAAATCATCTACATTGAAATCAATGCATTTAGTGCAACCAGTGAAATAGGATTATAAATCATCTACATTGAAATCAATGCATCTAGTGCAAGCAATCAAATATAATTATAAATGAACATCTACACTGAAATCAATGCATCTAGTGCAAGCAATCAAATATAAGTATAAATGAACATCTACATTGAAATCAAGGCATCTAGTGCAAACAGTCAAATAGTATTAGAAATCACCATCTACACGGAAATCAATGCATTTAGTGCAAGAAATCAAATAGGATTAGAATTAATCTACATTGAAATCAATTCATCTAGTGAAAGTAATCAAATATCATTAGAAATAAATATCTACACTAAAATCGATGCATCTAGTGCAAATAATAAAATAGGATTAGAAATCACCATCTACACTGAAATCATTGCATCTAGTGAAAAAAAATATTCTTCCCTCTCTCCCCCCTCCATCTATATCTATATCCTGCTCCATATCTCCTTCTTCTGTATCTCTATCTCACCCCTTTAAACACACACACTCTCGCACTCCATATCTATCAATATCTTTGTCACTCCCTTCCTCTCTCGATCTCTCTCTTCTTCCCTCTCTTCACCTTCCATCTATATCTCTATATTCCCCTTCTCTCCCTCTCCCTTGCTAATATATCTCTTTCATCCTTTTGTCCTATCTCCCTCTTTCTCCATCCTGCTTATCACTCTCTCTCTCTCTCTCTCTCCACCTTTCTCTATGTATTTCTTCTTACCTCCCTCTCTCTCCCCCTCCTAGTCCATATCTCTTTCCCTCCCTCTCTCCACTCTCTCACATCCTCTCTCTTCCTTCCTTCCTCTCTCTCTCTCTCTCTCTCTCTCTCTCTCTCTCTCCTCCCCCCCCTATCTCCATCTCTCCTTATTTGTCTCTTTATCTCACCCCCAAGAATATACACTCTCTCTCCATCTCTCCCTTGTCACTCCTCTCTCTCCACTTTTTAATCTATTTATTTCTTATTTCCTACCTCTCTCCCCTCCAACTCCATCTCTCTATTTATCCCTCTCTCCTCCTCTCTCTCAAATCCTCTCTCTTGTCCTTCCTCTCTCTCCCTTTCTCTCCTACCTCCCTCTCTCTTCCATGATATCTCTCTCTCTCTCTCTCTCCCTCCAATACTCTCTCTTCCCCATCACTCTCCTCCTCTCTCTCATCCTACATCTCTCTCCCTTTCTCTCCTACCTCCCTCTGTCTTCCCCCATCCCTCTCTCTCTCTCTCTCAATGCCCTCCAATCCTCTATCTTTCCCCATCTCCCTCTCTCTCTCAAACTACATTACATATGCCTTCATCTCTCCTTCTCTCCCCCTTCCCTCCATCTATCTTTCTTTGTCTCTTTATCTCACCCCTAAACATACACATTCTCTCTCCATCTCTCCCTTTTCACTCCCTCTCTCTCCACTTCTCACCTCTCTTTGTATTTCTTCTCCCCTTCCTATCTCTCCCTCCAAATCCATCTCTCTATCCATCCCTCTCTCGTCCTCTCTCTCAATTCCTCTCTCTGGTCCTTCCTATCTCTCCCTTTCTCTCTTACCTCCCTCTCTCTTCCGCCGTCTCTCTCTCCCCCTCCATATTTGTGTCTCCATCTCTCTTTCTTACCCTTCTCTACCTCTCTCACTCCTTTCCCTCTCCCTCTCTTCATTCATCCTCTCCCCTTTCCTTTAGTTTATCTCCATCTCTCCCTTGTCAATCCCCCTATATCTCCACCTCTATCACTCTATATCTTTGTTCTTCCCTCCCATATATATATCTAGAGTTAATATATATCATGATATATTTATATATATTATAATATAAAATTTGTATATTGTATTAATTCAAAGTTATTAAATTCAATTAAATTAATATTATAACATATTAATATGAATATAGCTTTAATAATAATAATATTTTAGTATAAAATTATAGTTAATATTACACTTAATAATGTTTTTTTTTGCATGGTATTAATAATAATTTAGCCCATGGCATTTGGACCACAGGTTTCACCTAAATAAAACATCTTTTTTGAATGTTCATAAATATAAAGCAGATTATGCAACAAATATGAAAAGAGGTTTTATTTACTTACCATACCTCTCGCTTATTTATATTTTTATTTATTTACCATAGTATTTGGCCCATGGCTTGTTATATTAGATATTTATTTCTAATCCTATTTGATATATTTTTATGTATTTACCTTACCTCTTTATACATCTTTTATATTTATTTATTTACCATACTTCTTTTATAAATATTGTATTTCTAACATGGTATTTAGCCAATGGTATCAATATTAATTTGTCCCGTGGTATTCGTCCCATAGGCTTCATATAAATAAAGCCTCTTTTTTTGAGTTTTTTTAAATATAAAAAAGTTTGAGTAAATATAATTTTTTATTTATTTATTTACCATACATCTAATATATTTATTTACCATACATCATGTTTATTTATATTTTTATTTATTTACTATATATTTTCTATGAGTGTTCACAAATATATTAATTATTAAATGTATGTTGATTACAATTGAGCCGACATTAAAATGTTTACATACAATCTTACATTACATGTAACACTTTAACATCTGCATTAAATTAATATTTTGAAATATTGTCATTTTTATGGGGAAATATTTATAATTTATACATAGAATATGGGTTTTCTTTGTAAAGATTCATTTTACAAATATTTAATTAAAATAACTATTAAAAGATTTTGGATTTTGATTGTTTGTGTTGAATTAAAAATTTTCCTTTGATTTCAGAAATGGTATTATAGACTTTAGTAAAGAGCAAAGATGTTTACAATTTTACTTAATTTGAAAATTCAATGTGATAAATTTTTTTGTTAAAGACAAATTTATGATCCATTCAAATTCCAATATACAATAAAGCAATTATTAAATGAATGAGATAATTTACTATCCATTCAAATTACATAAATAATGCATAGTTGTATTTTATTAATTAATCTCATCCAATTAATAAGTTAAAAAAGTTATATATAATCTATATATTCAAGTTATATATAATTTAAGATTAGGTTAATTCTTTGGTCGATATTAAAGAAAATAAAATTTATTATTTTTTAAGTATTTGACATACCTACACACATCTAGATCATACCGAGTGTAGAATGGGCCCTTAAATGATTGGTCTATTGACAGTATAATATTGTTAGTGTTGAACCCATCTTAGAATATCCTTTGAAATAATTTATTTTTTCAGTTACCCAACATCATCTCTTTTTATTTCATATGTGAGATTTAAACCTAACAGTTCATTACCCCATTCTCATCAAAATCATCACAGAACAAGCAATCGAATCGATGCAGATGGTCATTACCAGATACAATTAAAGTCATAAAAAAGATAGAAGCTACGTTGAGGAAGGAACTGCTGCAGAGTCAGTCCCGTTCTACTTTAATCTAACAAATTTATTGTGGGAACTATTAAAAGGATTAGCTAATCACGGGTTGAAGACTAAAATTTATTGTGGGAAGTATTAAAAAGATAGAAGCTACGTTGAGGAAGGAACTGCGGCAGAGTCAGTCCCGTTATGCTTTAATGTAAGCAATACATTTCCGAAGGTAGGCGCGGCTTTGGAATCACTTCCAGTGGCACCGCCTTCGCCAGTGTGAGTCCAAACCCATCGCTCATGTCCACTTCCTTGGCACCCATGCCTCGGGGAAGTGTCCACTCGGGGACGCCAACAGCAGATGGACCATCCGACTCGCCAACGGAAGCCCCACGCACATTCTCCTCCCTGCCTCAAACGGAATCAGCTCCAAGTTTTGCCCCTTGTAATCCACAATGCCCGTCTCCTCATCAAGAAATCTCTCTGGCATAAATTTCAAGGGCTCCTTCCAGATCGAAGGGTCCCTTCCTATTGCCCACACGTTCACTATTATTTGACTGTGCTTCGGTATCACGAATCTCGCAATCTCACAACGCTCATCGACTCTGTGAGGGATCAGAAAAGGTACCGCGGGGTGCAATCGGAACACTGCCTTCACCACTGCGCACAGATAAGGGAGTCCCCTTCTTCCACCATTCGTTCACGCCCCACTACCTCATCCAGCTCGGCTTGCACTCCTTTCATCTTTTCCGGATGGCTGAGGAGTTCTGTCATCGCCCATTCTGTTGTAGTTGCGGTGGTATCACTCCCGGCCCCAAATATGTCCTGCAATAAAAAGGGACTAAACATGAGAAAGAGGACCCTAAATACAGTTTTCATCAAAATTCAATCCGAAGAGGCAAGGGGATCAATACAGTGAAAATGATGTTTGCTTGATTGATTTTTTTATTATTCCAATGCAAATGAAGGGTGTGCAATACGATATTAGGAAACATAAGCCGTCCCTGCATCAAAGTTGAAAATTCTTTGTATACCATAATAAGGAGAGAGTAGAAACAAAACATAATAAACAAGAAAAAGGCCTACAACTAAGTAGCCTCTGATATGGTCGACAGTAAATTCGTCGCTTCTCATGTCCAGCAGAACGTCCAACAGATCCTTTTCACCATAACTTCTCTCTCTCAATTTTGACTACTTATTGGAAAATGTCTAGATTTTACAATTATGTACTTACTACAAAAGTACTCCTGGTATCTAATTATTGACGGGGTCTATAATTAATTTGTGTAATATGTTATCCACCATAGTCAATACAGGTGTAGCTTTCAAACAGTGGCAAAATTAATGTGATGTTCCTATGAGGTCATCTGAATATATGTATATGTTTGCATCAGATTAAATTATGTTGTAAGTACTCAGGACATAAAGTATATCAAAGTTGCCAGACACAATACATATCAACCATGTTCCTAATTTACTATTACGTAAATTATTTATTTAATTTATTTAATATGTTTGGAAAACACTGAAAAAACATACCCTCGACGTGAAAAAAAAATTCCAATTGTGACTCAGAAAAGAGCACAATGGATACATGCTAATCAACACTTATCCTGAGCTGTGAGTGATATTGACCATTAGTAAATTTAGGTAGTGTGACGAAGGATTACATTAATGTTGCAAAGTATTAATAATACCGAATAAATCTAACTCTGCAAACCCTTCAAATTTTTAACGCGAGCAGCCACAGTACAATCATCAAAATTTATTAAAAGCATCAAAATTTTCACCGCTAGAAATCTTATTCGAACAAGAGATAAGCCTCAACTGTGGCTCAAAGATGCCTTCAGACCTTAGCAACTATCATGATCAGGTCGATCACAACAATTTGGATGTACTTAAATATTCCATTGGAAGGCTAAATGGTACTTATAAGATCTATTGGTTTTTTTGGGGAATGTTAATTTTTTTGGGTGTATAGTTACACTTTTATGAAATGTTTCTTAATAGAATTATAACATCTATTACTTAATTTTATAAAAAGGTTAGATGTTAAGTTTGTATGGCAAATATGCAACACTAACTATGCTAAGCATGAAGAAGATTCCAATAAATAAATGTGACAATAATTTTGTGGAGCTTTGTTATTTGCTAAGATACAATTCTTTGTATATTTTTTAAAATCAATATTAAATATATTTATTGTGAAATTATATATATATATATATATTAAAATAGTTTAAAGTTGAAAAAATATTAATACTATATTTTCAAATAAAATTCTATTATTCATTTGTTTCACATAGGTTTGTTTATATAAAAATGTAATATAATAATTTAAATAATAAATGATGAAAAGCGAACCCACTATAAGGCAGGTTCACCTTTCATGTAATCATATGAGCCTGTAAGCTCCATTTTCATGTCAAAACTGCAAATTCATTATCCAAATCTTTAAACTCGAAGCTAAGGCCTATGGGTCAAAGGCCCATTATGCTTCCGCAACGCCACTCTGATGGTTACATATAAATATATATATCAGAAGCATTAAAACCAAATCAATCAAGTTCTATAATTTCAAACAATGCATGCGGCCCTCTTTCAACATCGGAAACCCCAAATGTTTCTCATCGGAGGCAAATAAACATAAATCATAACCAAGCCTTTTAATATCATAATCCTTGGAGAATATTAATCCCTATTCGGAACCTTACAAACCCATTATCAAATGGTTGGACCTTGGAGTCAAGATTCATCACGGTCTCAGTTAAGAACAAATTCATTCGAATTTTCCCCGTGCGTTTCTGTGTAACGCTGTTCCTTCTTCAATCTTATCATAAGATACAATGATTTCATGTATTGTGACTTTAACAAAAAAACCAATATCGATTTATGCCAATCGATTCCTTTCAGACCCTTGTCCGCTCCATTTAATACTATGCTTCAAGCAAACAGAGTTTCAATTCAAGATTTCGACATGCGGAATAATCAAAAGCTAATATCACTTGCGTCCTTAATCAAAGGACCGAAAACTCATCGATTTCAGTTAACCCTTCACACAGGATTAATACGCACTCAAATTATACAGATTATGGTGGATTAATTGTCCATGGTTGTCCACTCAACCATGGTTAGCCACTTGACCATGACTGACCATGTTATCTAAGACTAACCATGATTGATTATGGTTGTTCATGCATGACAGTGTTTGTCCAAGAATAACCGCAAGTGACCATGGTTAACTATGAACTATTATTTGACCTTGTTTAACCATGGTTGATCATATTCAACCGTATTCACCATGGTAAACCTTAGTTGATTATGATTATTTATTAACATAACAACCTTATTTATTAACATAAATATTGATATTAACAAAACTTAACATAAATATTAATAGTAGCAACATTTATAATTACATTATTAATTATTAATATTAGCTTAACAACATTAATAATATAATAATGACAAGAGTTGCATGCAACAAATGTTGCTAAGGTTTGTTTCATTAAAAAATAAAAAATAATAATTTTGTATTTTTAGAATAAATATTTATTATAAATGTCATCGTAAAATTTATGATTGATAAATTGTTATATATAGTTTGAAATTAATTTGAAATATTTTTTACAATATATTTTTTACTTTTACATTAAATATAGAGAATATTATCTTATTTATTAAAAATAAAGTTATTATTTTTTTTATTAATTCAATAAAAATTTGATCATGGCCAACAATGTTCAATAGTGAGTAACCATGGTCAACCATGACCAAAAAGGTCAAACATGGTCAAAAAATGGAATATAAATCTAAAATGCATTCTCAAAATAATTTTTATAAAAAATTTCTAGTTCAAAATAATAAAAAATAATAATCATATATGACAACTAATTATTTCTAATTCTTAATGCTAAAATTAAATAATTATGTTAATATAAATCCTACCACTCAAAACCTTTTCACTATTTTCTAAAAGAAAATATCTAATAATTTAAATGCACCATTTCAATATAGCTAAAAACAATCTTTATAAAATCTTAGTTAAACGATAATAAAACAAGCTATTATAACACTAATAAGAAGTTCAATTCCTTATTAGTGAGTCCAACTATCTGGTAACAAGATTTGAACAGGACCCATCTAAATAAGAACCTTTATACGAAAAGAGATCCATAATATGTTTGATATATGACTTGTTATTATTACATAATTCACATACAACTAAACCACTTTGCATCGCCAGGTAGAGATGGGGTAATTTCAATGTTCTTGAGATTATTTTTTTAAATGGATTAATTTAATTCTCCAGTTTTTTTATTATATATTAAAAAAAAAAAAATCAACACACAGATTAATATTTAATCAAGCGTAAGGTAGTTACCTCTCAAACAAAAAAAAAGTGAAGAGACGCTTGATAGGATCTAATCGAATAAGACAACCTTTACCCTACTTTACTTTACTGTTAATAACGACTCTTTTCTATTTACCAACCATATGACCTCTACCTAATGACATCCTTGTATAATAAAATAATAAAATTTGTAGTGCTGCTGAAATTTTTTGTAAACAATTGCTTGATTTGATATTTTTTTTTAAATAGATTAATTTAATTTTTCTCTCCCCATTAAAATTAATTTAATTTTTAAGATTTCTTAACATGTACGTTATCAGAATCAACGCAAAAAGTGAATATATAATTGAAATTTAAGGTTGTTTCCTCTCCCTATGACCATTGACAGTGACATCTTTGTATAATAAAATGATACAATTTGTCCCGCGGCTGAAATTATTTGTAAGCAGTGCTTGATTTGATATTTTTTTAAAATCGATTAATTTAATTTTTCTCTACATTAAAATTAATTTAATTTTTTAGTTTTTTTAAATAGGTACCTTATCAAAATTCACACAAAAAGTTAATAGAGGAGAGATGTTTAATATTGTGCAAGATCAATAATTGTTGTAGTATTGGAATTATCAACTTGTATCAACATGTAGAGAGTCCATCTATGGAGCATTAACCACTCTCTACTTTTATTATTACATGAAGGCCAATTTATTCCATATTATATGTGGCATTTTAACCAAAATCAATCTTAAAATGAACATCTATAGTATATTATAATGGGACATTTTGAGAGAATGACATGAGAATGTTGTTACTTCTGTTATTTTTTTGATACTGTATAGTGCTAGTTCATGACTCCGGGAAGCGTCCACTCAAATGGATGGAGGAGGGATGCAAACAGTAGATGGACCATTTGAATCACCAACGGAAGCCCCATGCACATTCTCCTTCCTGCCCTGAACGAAATCAGCTCCAAGTTTTTCCCCTTGTATTCCACACGGTCCCTCTCCTTATCAAGAAACCTATCCGACATAAATTTTAAGGGCTGCTTCCAAATCCAAGGGTCCCTTCCGATTTCCCACACGTTCACTATTATTTGACTGTGCTTCGGTATCACGAATCCCACAATATCACAATGGTTATCGACTCTGTGAGGGATCAGAAAAGGTACCGTGGGGTGCAATCAGAACACTTCCTTCTCCATTGTGCGGAGATAAGGGAGACGCTCCACGTCACGTTCTTCCACCATTCAGTCATGATCCACTACCTCATCTAGTTCGGCTTGGACTTGTTTCATCTTTTCCAGATGACCGATGAGTTTTGTCATTGCCCATTCTCTTTTAGTTTTGGTGGTATTACTCCCAACCCCAAATATGTCCTGCAATAAAAAAGGGACTAAACATGAGAAAGATGACCCTAAATAGATTTTTCATCAAAATTCTATCTCGAGGCAAGGGGATCAATACAGTGAAAATGATGTTTGCTTGATTTATTATTTGATTATTCAAATATAAATGAAGGGTGAGCAATACGATATTAGCAAACATGGGGAATTCCATCAATTCGAAAATTCTTCGTATACCATATCCTACACCGAGGAGAGAGTTGTGTTAGTAAAAATAAAATATAATAAACAACAAAAATGCTTACAACTAAGTAGACTTTGATATGGTCGAGCATAAATTCAACACTTCTCATGTCCAGCAGAACGTCCAAAAGATCCTTTTCACCATAAATTCTCTCCTCACTTTCATCTGATCTCGCAACAAGTCGATCCTCTATGAATTTGTCAATAACGTCATACACCTGTATGAAATAGAACTTCATATTACGGTACATGCCCCGGGGATCCAAGAACTGAAGGCAGGGGAAATAATCTGCCAGATTTGGACTTGCATAGAGCACCATCACTTTAGAAAGGGCATATTCAACTCTTGAGTACTATCAGTGAACTAAGGATCCAACACATCTTTTCCAAACACAATTTTCCCCAACAGATTAAAGAAAGACTAGAACACGGTGTGTCCAATATCCACACACTTCCCAGGCTTCACAACGTCTTCAAAAATCTGTTGAATCATTTGATTTACTTGACCTTTTCTGTGATGTAGCAAAGCTTCCAGCCTCTTCACAAAAAATAGTTTGTTAATGGATATGCGTCTGAGCATGCGCCAGTGGGATCCATATTAGCCAAAGACTATGGAGATCTTGTAGTGGGAAAGAACCTTTCCTACTTGTGTCATGATTCGGCCTGACTATATATGGTCATGGGGTTTGAGAACCTCCTTTGCCATGGTGGAAGAGGAGATCACCACTGTGGTTTTCATTCCGAGAGAGAGGCTCATAATCGGTCCATATATGTTGGCAAGGTGGAAGAATGATTCGTTGGGTTTATCACCCACTTGCAACAGATTTCCTAGAATAGGCCATCCCGGAGGATCTGGAGGAAGCCCGTAGTATTTTTTCCTCCTCACACATCGAAAAGGAAGAAAATGAGAACACTGCTTCCCAATAGCACAGAATACCAAAACAACCCTCCAAGTTCCATAGGGTTCAATTGAAGCGTCACAGGCTTAGAACAAGACCAAACTAGCTTAGAAGAAGAGCATTGATACAAAAATGAGATCCATAGTATGTTTGATATATAATACAGCTCAACCACATTGCATCAATATATACATATATCAAATCTTCCTATCGAGATCATTTGTCCATATTTTCAATTTTTTGTTTTTTTTGTTCTAGTGTAAGTCATGTAACTCACGTCATTCATTTTTTATATATTTTTGTGGAGAGGTTCATTTCACGGTGGATGGGTATTTAAACATATCTATTTTAAAATAAAATGGAAAGTTACACATATTTATTTTAAGATAAAATGAAATATTTTTTAAATAAAAAACAATGTTGGTTATAGAAACTTGAATATATATGTTTGGTTAATTTGAATTTAAAATATTATAAAACACAATTTTTCCATTTTCAATTTGCATGGTGGATTTATTGTTGATATTATAGATGCTCAATCCCAATAAAAGGGGAAACTAATGAAAGAATTTGATAGAGTTCAAGAGAATAATAACATCCGACATCCAACAACCGTAAATCCTTAGCACACCAATGAAAGTAGGTACTATTAAAAATTACACATACCATAAACCAAAGTCCACCATGACAAAAATAACAAACTAAGATTATTGTAGAGATTCGAGATATAAAATATTACCCCACGATTGTCTTCCCACTGGATGTAGAGATGTTGTTAACAAAAATCGAATCCTTGCCAACCACTTCTCATCCCGGTTTTGTTATTTGTTATCATTAATTCCCACATTGCATAAGTTGCTTCCTTATCCATTATCATCTTGCTCCATGATTGAAGGATCAACACTCAATGCATGTAAGGAAGGCCAACCTCCAAGGAACCGAAACCTTCATGCAACTGAGTTCCCATAGAACCAACATGGTGGGGAAGATGTCTCACCTGCAACAGGAGTGTGTCTAAGGGTTGAAAAGAACAAAAATCCATGCAATAGAGAAAAAGTTTCCACAAAGCCAAAGAAATATCCCAATTGCAGTGGGGAATGTCATAGAGGCTACAAAAGAACATATTTCCACAAAAAATGGGCCAAGAGCTCAAAGAAAAAATGAGAGTTACTATCTTTATCTCAAGGGATGTATGCCAATTAACATGTGTGGTTGCATGAGATGGGATAGCCATACCATAATCCCCTCTTAAATGTAATAGGAAGTTGAGTGGTGGCAAACTCCCCTCCTTTTTTGGAACATATTATGGGTATGTATGATTTTTTTTTAGTGAAGA
Source organism: Pinus albicaulis (assembly GCA_034641835.2). NCBI lineage: Eukaryota > Viridiplantae > Streptophyta > Pinopsida > Pinales > Pinaceae > Pinus > Pinus albicaulis. The sequence continues at coordinate 109,376,469 of CM076572.1, forward strand.
ATAATTTATCTGTAAAGTTTTTTGTTGTTATTTGCTTTATATATATTATAACAATAAATGATATAGTCTTCCATCTTTCTGGCAGAGACATATTTATATGCAAATCTATTTTATTTAATACAAATTATCACACTAAACCATACGTTCCATAGATCACACTAGGTAACTCTTTCCAAACCTTTGGTAAACAGAAGGGGTAGAGGATCCATAATCATAAACAACATCATCGTCGTATCTTAACCATCATCAAAACTAACTATCTTACAGTCATGGAAACTTGGCAAGTTCTAGCTAAGACGTCAGGGCTCCTAAGAAAGAAGTGTTGGAAAGGCACAAAATAACAAAAAATTCACACACACAAAAACATTATTTGCGGATATTCAATTGATCACACAAACTTGATGATTATAATGAACTTGATGAGGAGTATTTAAGCTTCTCGACTAGTGACACACTGAAAATAACTTTGACATGCAACCACACAATAAATTCGACTTTACCCAAAATAATACTTAACTCGAACTCACTCAAACTGACTCAGTTAAATGGCACTCTAAATTTAGACAACTCTGCATGTGGGAGTAATTAGCTATCTTTAACAATCCTGTTAAATTATGACCATTAAACTTAGACATGGCTCAGGACAACTCAAACATGCCTGCTAGAATAAGTCTCAACTAGGCTTACAACACCCAAGTTTCCTCTATGAAACTCAAATACATCTTTTTCTAATGGCCTAGTGAATATATTAGCCAATTGATCGCTTGATTTACAAGGCTTCAAGTAAAGTTTTCCATTGCTCACAAGTTCTTGATAGAGGTGATATTTTGTATCAATATTCTTTCTCTTTTCATGAAACACACTATGATTGGAGATTGTAATGGTTGAAGTGTTGTCACAATATATTGTTGTTGATCCATATTGTTTCTGCTTGAGTCCATCCAATAATTTTCTTAACCACATTGTTTGACATGGTTTTGATGTCGCTACTACATATTCTTCTTTTGCTGATGAAATTGTCACAATAGTTTTCTTCTTATATGTACATGATATCACACTTGAACCAAGATGGAACACGTAACGAAAATTTCTCTTCTTATCATCCAAATTTCCTACAAAATAACTATTGGTGTATCCAACCAAATCCTTCTCCTTCGTGCTCGCATAAAATATGCCACAATCTATAGTTCTAGTTATGTATCTCAGAATTATTTTTTCTTCTCTCCAATGTGAGTCTTTTGGAGTCTCTGTAAATCTAGAAATCAAACTCAATCCTTGCATAATATCTAGTCTTGTAGTTGTGAGATACATGAGGTTGTCAACCAACATTTTTAATAGAGTTTTATTGACAGTTGATCCTTAATCATCCTTGCTTAATGGTGTGCCTATTGCAACTGGTGTAGGAGTAGGTTTGTAATTTTCCATCTTCAATATTTTTAGAAAATATTTAGCCTATTTATTTTGAAAAATAAAGATTTATTTTTATGATTGTTCAATTTATATGCCAAGAAAATATTTCTTAAGACCAAGATGTGTCATCTAAAATTATTTCCTCATGAATGCTTTAAATTCAACCAATTCAATATCACCAATTTAAATCATGGCATCCACATACAAGCAAATAATCAAAAATTTTCCATGCTCATTTACCTTTGTGTACAAGATAGGCTCAATGTTGCTTCTGCAAAATCCATTCTTGATCATGTAGCTATCAATTCTTTCATACCAAGCTCTTGGCACTTTCTTGAGTGCATAGAGCACTTTCTTCAACCTATAAAATTTATCTTCTCATCCTTCAAATTCATATCATATAGGTTCTTGCACATAGATTTCTTCTTCTAGAATCCCATTCAAGAAGGAGTATTTCACATCCATCTGATACAATTTCAACTTTTTCTAAGCTATTGTGGCTATGACTGCTCTTACAGTATCCAATCTGCATAGTGGAGAAAATTTTTCTCCAAAATCTATTCCTAGTTGTTTTGAGAACACTTTTGCTACAACCCTTGCTTTAAATTTTTCAACTTCTCCTTTCTCATTCAACTTCGTCTTGTACACCAAGTTTACACCAATGAGTATTTTATCATTTGGTAAATCAACCAAATCCCATGTATCGTTCTTTTCAATGGCTTCAATTTCTTCATCCATGGCTTGCACTCAATTTTCATCTTTGATAGCTTCTTCAAACGAAGAAGGTTGGAAAGATAACAATGCAAAATTTGAAATAACATCCAAATCATCATAAATATCTTTCATAATTCTAATTTTTATCTTACCATTGCTTGATTGATCACCTTATTGATTGTTGAGGTAATTTCAGTCGATCGATCTACTTGAACATCCACGTTGTTCAGAAAATATTGGAGTCCTTAATGGTGTGACTCTGTTTGGTATCTTGTCCTATTATTCTTGTTGCTCTTTTTATGCCACATCATCTTCTTCCATAAATGATACTCTTGCATCCAATTTTTTGTCTATACTCTCATTACATGACTCTTGTTCTTTGAAAAAAACTTATTTGTTGATGATAGTCTTCTTGGTGACAGAGTTATACAATTTGTAATCTTTTTATTGCTCACTATAACCAGTAAATATGAATTTTTCACTCATATCATCCAACTTGCCTCTTAGCTCTCCAGGCACATTTGCATAAGCTACACATCCAAACACTCCAAGATGATATACGCAATAAGACATACTTGACCATGCTTCTTATGGTACTTTTTTCATCACACTCTTTGCAGGAGATCTGTTTTTTCACATAAACAACACATGCAATTACTTCTTCCCAATACTCGCTAGACAAGTTTCTTCCTTTCAACATGTTCCTTGCCATATTCATAATGGCTATGTTCTTTCTATTTGATACACCATTCTATTGTGGTGTGTATCTAGTTGTAAACTGCCTTCTAATTCCATGTTGTTGGCAATAAGCATGGAATACCTTTGAGTTGTATTCTTCATTATGATCTGATCTCAATACCTTGATATGATACTCACTTTGGTTCTTTGCTAAGGCTTTGAATTCTCTAAACTTTGCAAAAGTTTCAGACTTCTGCTTCAGGAAATAAAGCCATGTATTTTTGCTAAAATCGTTAATGAAAGTGAGGAAGTAACAACTTCCACCAATCGACTGTGTCCTCATAGGTCCACACAAGTTTGTATGAACTAACTCTAGTGCCTGCTTTACTATGTATGCAACTCTTTCAGAAAAATCTCATGGCATTGCTTTCCCAAGATGTAACACTCACAAGTACTAGAAGGTTCTTTGATAGGAGGTAATCCTCTACCCAGTTGTTTATGCGGCAACAATATTAAACCAAAGAAGTGCAAGTGTCCAATCCTAAAGTTCCATAACCAGTAATAATTAGAACATGCAATCGTAAAAGAACTGACCTGATCATTATAATTCATGATGAACAGAAAGAGTTTATTCCTCATCATCTACACCTTGGCTATCAACTACTTTCTTGGGGGATTTTCATATATAACACACTCTTGTCCTTGAAAACTAACTCTATATCCATTCTGCATAAATTGACCAACACTTATCAAATTATGTTTAAGACCAGGGATATAATACACCTATGATATCATCTTTGGCTCCCCGTACTTGGTTATAATGTTTACCATTCCTTTTCCATCTACATTCACAGTGTTTCAAGTGCCCAACTTTACCTTTGTCTTAACATATTGATCCAAGTTTGCAACCAAATTCTTGTTTCTTGTCATGTGGTTACTGCAACCACTGTTTAATAGGCACATATTATTAGAAGGTTCATGCATGGTATAGCAAGCTAGGAACATGGAGTCAATATTATTGTTATTACATTAACTCTCTTCTTTACTTGATCAACTATCCTCTTCTTGAAATCATGGGCATAATGACCAAATTTTTTGCAATAATAACATCTCATCTTGGATTTGTCAACTCTTTGATTTTTGTTGGTGCTTCTACCATTGCTTCCACTTTCATGTTCCTACTCTTCTCTTCCATCTCTCTGAGCACCATGTCTTCTATATCGTCCTCTTCCTCCCGATCTACCTCCTCCTCGACCTCTGTATTTTGAAATAGAAACCTAGATTTTAAAAGTAGCTTCCAAGGTGGAATCCTTATTTATGTTTATCCTTGCTTCATGGGATCGAAGTGATCCCATCAACTCATCAACCTTCAACATTGCCAAATCCTTTGATTCTTCTATGGATGTTACTACAACACTAAACTTGGTAGAAAAAGATACGAGGACCTTCTCAACCATTGTTTTATATTCTACATCATCACCATAAATAATTAATTGGTTCACAAAAATCAAGGCCTGATTCATGAATGAATCGTTGTCCTTTGTTTCCTTCATCTACAAACTTCCGAAATATCTCCTAATATTCTTCAAATTAGCAATATTTACTTTGGCCATACCTTTATAAATTTTTGTCAAATTCTCCCATGTGATCTTTGTTGATGATACGATCATAATCTTCTGGAGCAATGCTAGGTCCACTCCTTTCTCGATAAACTGCAACACTTGTCCATTCTTCTTTTTGTCTTTCTTCAATTGTTCCCTCTTTGCTTTAGCGAGGGATCATTCAGCTGCTTCATGTTTAGGTTTTGGAAATTCATCCGTGACATACTCCCAAACATCATGAGCCTATAACGTGGTATCCATCTTAATGACCCACACATCATAATTCTTCCTTGTAAATGGTGGAAATTGTAGCTAGAAACTTAATGAAACCATATTAAAAAAAATATTTTCTTCAAATAATAAAACCCTCCTTTTTATAAGATTTTCAAAGCCCCTTTTAAAAATCTTTTAAAGCACCTTTAATATTATTTTTATAAAATCTTTATAAAACCAAAGTCCTTTCCTTTTAAATTTTTTATAATAAAACCTAGAAAATCCTTGTTTTGTAACCCTTTCGAAAAAGCATTTATAAACTAGAAATTTCCCCAAAAGGTGCAAAAAGACATTGATAGGTTTGTTAAATTGTAAGATATGTATGAGGAACATATTTGTAGACATGTATGCCATATGTTTTGCATTTTTCATTTAGGGATAATGGTATCTCATCTTGGTTCTTGATTTTAAGGTTTTTCCCTTGTTTGGTGTTTTTTTATGGGTGGGGTTATTTGGCTTTCGAAGGTAGCAAGGTCAACCTTTGAAGATGAAAATTCATGCATTAAATTTAATCTTCAATGATATTTTGGGTTCTTCTCAGAAACAAAAAAAAATATCCCTCTTTTGTTTGCTTAAGAATGCATCTCTAACTCTTTTCCAAGCCTTAGATTCATTTCTACCCTCATGTAAAATATAAGGAATGTGTGTTTTTTTTTTGTTTTTTTTTTAATATATATACAATTCCAACCTTCATTCACTTTCATGAAAATCTATATTGTATCCTTAATGTTTAAAAATATTTTTTAGCCCCTTTAATGTTGGGTTGAAGTGTCGTTAACTCATTTCCCATGTTTGAAAACATATATTATAATTCAAAACATCAATGATATCTCGTATGTTTAGTGGTGGATAAGAAAAAGAAAAAGAAAATATTCTAATTTAATATATCAAATATTATTTGCTTGATTATAGAAACCAATTTTTTTTTCAATTTAACAATCCTATTTGTGTCTCTTTGTGGATGCTCTGTTTTGGATTAACCAATAATTTCAGTAGGGATTGAGCATCTTGAATGATATATTTTTAGTTGTAGGCGTATTAATTGGAGTCACTATACATGGCAAGATTTCTTATGCCGATGAAGAGCTAGTTTGGGATGTGCCTTCCTTTATGACAATAAAATTGATGAAAAACACAAAAGAATAGTAAAGGTGAACCAATATCACTATTGGAAAGCAAAAAAAATTATGGAAACAACAAGATTGAGCATGTCACCATATCAAGACATTATCCAACACGTTTGAGTATGAGGACATTATCCATCCTGCATTGGACACACAACCTTAACTGACCACTCTTTGGTATGATGACTTAACTCTGCCCCATTGTAGGTTGGCTAACCTATTCCTGCCACTAGAGAAGTGAAATACAAAGAAATGGTCGAGTTTATTTGTTACTAAGAAAAAGTACATAAGATAAAGAGTCAACACAAAGGGCCATATTTTACACTCATAGAGGGCTTGAAAAAAACAATGTGATATATTTTGTTTAACATGCTCAAAAAATAAAATCACAACAACCCAAGAAAGACACAGATTTCAGTCTTAATCCTAAGAGAATTTCCCTCATATCATGTTCATTTATTGATCTTGCAACATGTACAATGGATTCTCTACCAATAAGCACACAATAAGGACTTACTCTCAGAAAATTCCTCCATTTTTCTCAATCAGAAACTAACAATGCCTTCAGTTGAAATTTTATTCACTACTCCTGCCAGGATTTCTCCTAAATACTGAGTCAATAAACCTGCAACTACTAGGAAAAGACAATTTTTAGAGGTGGTTATTTCATAGAAATTTCATATTACTTGTAATCTAGTCTTTGTCGGGGTATGACCACGTATCCAGTTTCAAAATCATGCTCATGATAAAACTTGGATATGGCCCTAACTTACAATGGAAAATTTCGAAATTCATTTCCTTGATAATCATCATATTCAATATTCCATTTCTTTCTTCATAGCATTTCCAGATAGAGCCTGCAATAAAGACTCATTGATGTCACCACCAATTTTACCAAATATGACGTTGATAGGAGCTTTTCAAGCCAATAAAATATACAACCTTCTAAATGGAATCATGTATACTAACAATAGCTCCCAAGTGATGAGTGGTATTGCCTACAATTATTTATAATTAATTCTAATCCAAATTCAATACAATACTAAAATCACGGTTCAATTATATTTTCCCCATGCCATTCTAGAAAACAATATAGAGACAAATACCATATTATTAGGGCTACAATGTGAGAATATTTTTTCTCATGATTAACCATAATGTAGAAACACTTGGAAAGGTTGGAGTATATGAGTTCCACTCAGAAACCTTTTTTGGCATTTTTATGACACCAACGAATTATTCAATCTACCCAAAAGGTAGACTCCCAGGTAGCTAATAGCCTGCAAGTTACTCACAGGTTAATATTTGACTAGCAACTTAAAAATTGCATGCATATCTCTTGGTCATTAGGAGTTTGACTTATTAGCAGAGAGTCAGACTCCAGACCAAATCAACAACTCCACAAAATTTTCAATTATGATTTACAGAATCACTCAAGATCATAATCAAAGATGAATTAATTAACATATATATAAAGGGGCATGCCTCTTTGTACTCAAAAGGAATAATATGTGTCATGATAAATTTTTACCTTTGCATTATATTTGAGGAATATAAATAATCATAATACAAAGCATGATATATTAGTGAATTATAATCTCCGGAAGCAATAAATAAAACATGATTACATGACAAGTCAATGAGAAGTTGTAAGGATTATTTCAATTGCCTTGTTAGCAGACCTAGATAATGTTCAAACTTCAATTAGGAATTCTAAAACATGCTTGATAAACTCTTTGTTTACCACCCAACGCATAAAAATCAAATTCACGATTTCATTTTATATTTTGAATAATCCAGTGATATTATGAATGGGAAATACATATAACAAAAATATAAATTGTGGAGTCAAGAGAGTTAATAATCTTAAATGATGCATGACACATCCATACTGAACAACTTCTTCATTTAAGTTAACATAACAAAATGGTGCCAGACACATTTACAAAACCACACATTCAGCTTAACAATCAAGCATCTAATCAAATAACATCATCTTCAACATAGTGAGGCATCAATCAGATAAAAAGATTATTTATGATGCTTAAGAGGAAATTTGTAAATTAATATCCCATAGTATTTTTCCAATTCCAACATGCACAATAAAATCTAAAAGCATCATGTTACATAAACTGAACATAGTAAAATACTTAAATATCTGCCACATTTTACAACTGATAAAACACACATTCAGGCCTCCAATCAAGCATCTATTTAAATATTATGCATTAAACAAAAGGTAGTTCTCACCAAATAGAAAGGATACTCATAATTATTAAGAAATTTATCTTATAAATATCCCGTGGCATTGTTCCAAATCTAGAATGTATAATAAAACCCATAAGCTCATGTTACATATACCAAATGTATAGAGTAATGAACTAATATTTTATCTCTTCGACAATTTTCAAGCAATAATACAAAAGATTTTTACCTGGAAAACACTACTTCGAGATGCGCCTATCCACATTAATACCTTTTGCACCATAGGATCCACCATGCATAGGATCCACACCACACTAAACACAAGCTTCCCATGTAAAACTACTTCACCTTATAAACCACCATACCAGATACTGCGCAACGAACTTGACCTTCCATTCCCACAGTTTTATACTTGTAGAGCCGTTAGTGCACTCCCAAGAAGGGTAACATGGAATGTCTTCACTGCATATCTTCAAAATCTTCCTGCATGCACCACGTAGAGGATTCGTACCACACCAAACTCAAACTTACCATGTATAGGGACTACACCTTAGAAGCCACCATAGCTAATATCAATACATTTAGAATCACAAATACAAAATTTTCCATTTCTGAACAGTATTCAAATTTAAATCGGACTTAGTCCAACATTCAAATGTATTTCTAGCTTACACTATATTGAAATGTGAGGAAATCACTCTCGTCTTCTGTATCTCCATAGATCTACCAATTTGAGCCTCATGATGATGCCCTAGTCCTATCGACTGCAACACTAGCACTCCACAACTTTTATTTACTACCTTGCTCTGGATGCCGAATTAAATACCCTAATGTTGAACATTGTTTCTGCCGCAAATTTGTTGATTTCTCTAGGTGTTTTCCCTGCAGAAAATATTTTATCTTCTGAAACAACCCTACATTTCTCCTGCAGATAGAAGAATTTCCTAAATTGTCATCGTTTCTAGCTTGAATAATTGGTGGAGGATTCAATGAAAAAACCTTGTGACCTGATTCACCCTCCTTCCTGACCTCCGTCTTAAGATTTCTGACTCCACTTCCCAATCGAAAGGAACTCTTCCCTGAATTAGAGCCCTATCAAAGAGAAATAGTTTACCTATAAAAACGTAGAAGAGGGTTCTCATTCGGAGGTATCTCTCCACCCATAACTGAAACTTCCACTGTTCTTCGTGTAACTGAAGACCACGACGCAATACCATTAGATACATGTCAATGAAGTGGAATAGACATCAGAACCCCTTCCCGTCATCGATTTGTTTCATGGCACTGCCACCCAAGAGCCCACCAATAGAAATGTGTCAAATTACAATGAAAAGGATAGAATAAATTTGGAAGTGGAATAATTCTAAAGGAAGGCCTATCGTCCTAATTAATAAACTTAAAAGGATTCTTAAATACTACTTTGAAAATACCACTTGAGCATTTAGAATATTTTTTGTATAATTTTTCAAAAATAATCCACATGAGTCTTTAAAACAAACCTTGGAACAATGTTTTTTTCACCTTTTATTTACTCCCAACTTTCATGCCCTTCGACACAAACGTGAGAAAAAGACAAAAAATTCATAGTTTCGTAAGTTTGAACCAAAATTTCGCACCTTTAACACTTGTGATTTTCGGTTGTCGCTTTTCTTTGTCACACCTTTTAAATATTAAACATGCGACAATCCTACAACACAATCTAAAAAAAATTGTTAGCCTTTTTCACTTGTTCCTCTTCTCATTGGCTTTGCAGGCTCCATGGATCTTATATTCCTTCCTTGGCTCTGATACCAATTTGTTGGAAAGGCAGAGGAGGAAAGACACAAGATAACATAAAATTCACACACAATAACATGATATGTGACTATTAAATTGATTACACAAGCTTGATGATTACAATTAACCCGATGAAGGGTATTTAACCTTTACGACTAGCTACTCACTCAAAATAACTTTGACATGCAACCCCACACTAAATTCAACTTTACCCAAAATAATTTTTAACTCGAACTCACCCAACTTAACTCGATTAACCGACACTCTAAATTTACACGACTCTACATATAAAACTAATTAGTTATATTTAAGAAGAAAGAAAACTAATAATTCTAACATTGCATCCACTTAATACATTTATAAGCTTCACGACATCTGTTAGGCTTCATGCCACTATCCCTTGACTGGACTATTCTGCATTTCCAAATAGATAAAACAAATATTCTCATATGTGGCATTAATATGTTAGTGCAGGTGTTCGTTCCAAGAAAGAGAGGTGTGGTGTAAGAGGGAAGTAGGACTTGGGTATTGTAACATCATACCTTAGGTGAAGAAATTTTAAATGTCTTGGGCGATTGAAATTTTAAATATATTGTCATTTTTTGGGGGAATATTTCAAAATTTGAAAAACAGGAATAAGGTGAAACATTTAAACTAGTTATTTTTTCTATCATATTCTAATTTTTTTTTTTAAATAAACAAAACCATAAGCAAACAAGGCCGCATAGCTAGCATTCCTACCACTTAGTTTAATCATTGGACTTTGCCACAAAGAAATTCTAGGTACGTCTCGCTTATTGACTCAAACAATAATGGATGTAATGATATGAACACGTTGATTGCATTTGAAAGGGTTATTTAATGGTTAAGTTTTTGTAGTTAAAATATTTGTGTTATTAAGAGGTTATAAGTTCAATTTTATTACACTCTCTAAGTCACGTTTTGTGGTTAAGCTAGCAAAATGTCCCTTTGAATAGATTTGTAAGGCAGTTACCAGTCTCCTTTGTGCCAGACATGAATGAAATTGTTTCTTTCCATCAATATATATATATATATATATATATATAAGTGCCAGACATGAATGAAATTGTTTCTTTCCATCAATATATATATATATATATAGATATATATATAATGAGTTATCATTGATAAATAAAATAAATTATTTTTTATAACATTTGAAAAATATATTTTTAAATATTTATATATATATTTTAATTATAATAGAATGTATTTAATTTTATTTCTATATTTAAATAGTAGAATTATTTTATTTTTTTCTGAATAAGACTAATTCTATTAAAAGAATATGGTACAAATGGAGTTACAAGCAGGAGAAACTAGATAATTGGGAAACCGGAAATGAACAGTCAACCTCGATCCCATATCGTAGCCAAGAGAGAACATAGCAGATCCAGAAGAGAAACAAGTGAAGCATGAGAGACATACACGAGAAAATACCCAGGTTGGGTAGAAAACAGAAACAAGAATTTACCGAGAATGGGTAGAATCCTTGATACAACATTTCTTTCCTCATTTTTTGTTCATAACTTTGACCCAGTTGTCCTTGGGCGATTGGGCTGAGACCACCTGAAGAGTGTTGATGTTCAAGGGAGGAGTCTCCTTATCTGAGTCAGAGGAGGCAGAATCATGAGCATGTTTCTGAGTATTCGTGGAAGCATTCAGCTCTCCAAGGTCTTCCAAGTTTGTTTCCGTATCTTGTGACGCAGTTGCCTCATCCTCTTCAATATCCTCCTCATCTGAGCTGAGGTAGTCAATGTCATCCATGGGGGGTGGAACCGAAGGTTTCCAGCTTTTAGATTTCGATTTTTTAAGTCATTTCTTATTTTGAGCAAGGAATACAATGCAGGAGTTTTGAACATGCCCTGTTTCATGACAGTGACAACATCGAAATGCAGTGTTCTCGTAATCCAAGGTTTGAGACCAGAGGAAATCCCCCATTTTGAGATGAATTTGATCTGGTGAAACTTTTATTAAGTCAATATCCAAACAGATTTTGCCATATGTGTATAGGCCTTTCTCTGCTATGGAGGGATCCATAGTAAGAAATTGTCCCAAAGAGTTTCCGATACTTTGGAAGAAAGAGAAGTGATAAAGATGAGGGGGTAAATTTGGAAGCTTGACCCAAATGATAAGTTTGGTGATGACTGTTGTGGAGGGATCGAAGTCTGGGAACCAGGGGGTTAGGAGTAGCCCTACATTTCCCCAAAACCATGGACCACCAGGTAAGGCTTTTTGATAGTCCTCACTAAAAGAAAATGAAGAAGTCCTTTGAGCAGAGGAACACCTTGCAATTGTTGGTCTAGGTGGAGTGAATAGATTGGTACAGATCTATGGAGCGAGTCCATAATCCATTGAAATGAAAAATAATGGCAGATTATACAAATTTTTGGTGCTGGTTTTCAAGATTCGCGTGGGAAATTTCTATGGAGGGCACATCCTCTGATTTATCCACCAAAAAGGGCTTGGGGGCCTCTAGATGTAGAGTATTCTTCTTAGGAGGCTGTGAAAGGACAACATATTTGTAGGAGAAGGCTTGTGAAGAAGAAGGTTGTCCTACAGCTCCTCCTCGTAGGTGAAGGGAGAGAATCACAAAGGCATCCTTTTCAATATGATAAAATGAGAGAGGTAAATAGTACTCAAGTTGTTTAACTCTGTATAAAAGATGCTGCGAGGCTGAAGGAATACCTAGCTTGAGTTTCAGAGCGAGCAAGAGATATTTTACCAGATCTTTTGAAAGAACCCATAGTTGTAAGGATTTTCCGGATAGAAGGACTATATGAATCTGAAAAGCAATCCAAAAAGTAGTGGATAGGGAGCCAGGGGTTCATTATCCACTAGATATCAATCAAAGGGCCTGCGTGCCAAGGTGGGACTGCAAGTTGATTTTCAGTGGGAGCTGGCTGATACTGCCACAAGCCTTAACCTAACTCCACCCCTTGCTAGCGTCCAGCTACGTCACCTTGGGGAAGGGAGTACTCCTATTCTCGTCTGCAAGGGAATTGAAATCTTTCAAATTGCAGAGAGCTCCCTTCCTGTCCACAACACCCTCCTTCAAATTTTAGCGAGCTCCTTTCCTATATACGATTGAGTGATCAGAAACAGAAATAGAAATTTCTGTAAGTCGAACTTCCTGCAGCCTTGCTATATCTCCAGGACCACTGCTCACACATTGCCGCAAGAGGTTCTTCTGTGGAACGTATGTGGTAACAAAGATGTTTGTGGCGGTGTGATCTTCCAAGGTAGTAGCATCAGACAAGAGTGATCCCTCAACAATGGCGGCAACAACAAAGCTTTGTGGAGCTTTCAGCAAGGTCGGGGCCTCCTCTCGGTGGGGAGCTGCAACCGGTGCAGCCAAGGGTTCATCCATGGCAATGGAGACGGAACAAGGAGTATCAGATGTTGGAGTAGTCTCAACATCTGTGGCGGCGGAAACAAAATAGCTGTGGGAAACCATAGCATAATACATTTCGCCCCTTAATAGTAAAATTATTACATTTAACTATATATTTATATTTTGTTGATAATAAAAATAAAAGATAATACAAAGACATATAGAGACATTCAACAAGGCACTAGAATTTCCAGTGAAATACTTTCGGAAAATGATAATGCATATCGAGACAGATCTTATGTTGTTGAAGAAAAGAGTCTAGACATTCCGAGACCCGGTCTTACAAAAGAACATAAAAATTGAGGAACTCATAGGGGTATGTGCCAAATGAATGGCCAAGCTATCTAGTGTTGAGGAACAACTCAAGTCCCTCACAAGGCAGTATGAGGAGTACAACTGGGTGTCCCATAGCAACGCTCTATAAGAATACATAGATAAGGCTTGCAACACCAACATCCCACCTTTATACATTGAGAAGAGCAGGGAAAATTTCTCCAAATACATCATGTTGGGTAACCAAGTAGAGCAGCATGAATCGAGCATCAAACAACATCAACATAGTAGATTTTCAGATATTCATCCTTTCCCAAGTATGGATTGGCGAGAGATTATGAGTTGGTATTCTATTGAGGGATTTATTCTTTGGAGGATACCCATAGCCAAAGGAAAATTAGAGCATGGGTCATTGGGCGCGGGCAACGATGATGGGTTGAAATGGTACCATAACCCACAGGTCCCAGGATTTAGGTGGCATTGGAATCCAGGAGAATCCATTGGAAGCAGGATTGGCCAAAGGATTTATTGGATCCAAGTAAATCTATCGAGGGAAGGATTGGTTAGAGGATTGTTTGGGATCCAGGTATCGAAGGATCCATTCAGGACCATTCAACATGGAGGGATGGAACAATACATCGAGTTGTATGAGATCCTGATATCAATCTACAAATGCTTCTGTTGTGGATAGAAGTGGATTGCTTGAGGAAACGAAATATTTGGGCAGGAGGATTTGTAATATTCCCTCTCTTGATTTGGTCAAAGTGGATGGAATCGGTCCATGGTGTTATCGTGGTAATTTCCCATGGTATTTGTTGATGGTTTTCAAGGAAAAATAATAAAATAAGGTCCATAAAACCTATAAAAGGGGATAGAAGCTAGGCATTTATATTCATTCAGGTTTTATCTATCTTATTGTGTTTTGGTTTAGAAATTGGCGTGGCCAGTTCTAGCATTGGTCTCGGGATGAAAACCCCGTGGTGAATTTTGTCTGGTGGATCCAACCAGGGTCCACGATTATGCTTTAGTCTTTATTTTTCTCTTTTGATGAGCAGTTGTGCATGCCATTGTAGGGGCTCCTACACTTTGTATGGGCATGTACTATTTTCAGCTAATAATATGGATAAAGTGTTGTAGTTCTAGATCTCGTCTATGTTCATGTTTATCACTGAATGACTTTTTATTGAGAACACTAGAATGTGCTAGATATGACTAAATTATTAAGGTTTTGGATCTTACATTTTACCTATATTTATTTATTTTATATTTAATTATCACATCATTTAAGTATGTCATTATTTAATTAGGTTTATTTAATATGGAGATGAATTATATCAATAAATGGAGTTAAGTGTATCATTTGTGTTTTTCCCTAAAATTCCAATAGGCATCAAGTTTTTAAAATTTCCATGTTTTGTTTGAAAACAAATTTTTGTCCTTTTGAACCTATCTAGTCCTCCAAGCTTCTTTTTCTAAACATTGAAAAAATAATGGAAGCACTTAATCCACTTGTTTCCCATCCAAATCACAACATGATAAAAATACTCAAGGGAGTCCTTAAATTGCAACAGAGAAGAACACCAATTCAGTTTGCTTAGGCTTTTGAGCACCCTATGAAATGTGTGTTTCTTAATTGCTTTTTTTTCTCCCCTGTCCAAACAACCTCTCATCATAATCTCTTTCAAAGAAGATGTTAGAATATCCCAATGATGTCTCCTCGAAGATTGCTTCTAGTTTAGTTATGAGTTCGGTGATAGAAATATAATATATTGTAGATTCTATAATGCACTTTTATCCACTTGGAAAGATATACTTTACCAATACTTTAGTGCTACCTTTGCGTCACTCTACATTCATCAACACTTCTATCGACATGTCTTTGCACCCTTTTGGTGCAAATTCTAGTCAATTGATGATGAGTTATGCGAGGCTACATGATTTGTTGAAAGTGAAGTGTGGAATGATCTATCCACACATAAATATGAGGAAAAATGCACATTAATTAATTGATGAACTATGTATTGGAAGAGAATTTTTAGAGCACTAGTAGTTATAGTGGTTGGTGATTTGTGTAATTTGGTAGATGGGTTTTTTTAAATATAGATGTCAATCTCATATAGATAGCGATGTAGCAATTTCAATCTCAGATATGAAGCCATGGAGAAAGGCAACGCAAGTGTCTAAGAAGTAACGAACCATTGAAAAAACAAATTGCATTAAAATTTAGAAAACTTGGGAAACCTTACTATTCTCTAATATGCAAATTTTAAGATGTTTAGTGATATTTTTGTAAAAATATTCAATATCTATTGATTTTATATTGTATCTATAAAATTATTTTGGTGATTTTCAAGGTAAATAAAATGTTTGTGAATCTTTTTTAGGAAAAAATGAAATTGAACTTTTATTTTTGGGAAAAAAATGGAAAATTAGCCCATTCCCGAATCTAAAATGATACAGGGCATGTGGGATTCTCTTGAGTACCCAGATATTTTGGGAGGTTAAATCCATAGAAATTCCCTAATCATATTTGAAGGGGATAATGTTAACATTAATGTTGATTTGGGATTAAATAGTTTTGGGCACATATTTTCTTGAAACATGATAATATGTTAGTTGTATTTTTTTGGAAACAAACATATAAATAAACTTATTAATCTCCAGTATAATGTGCCAAAAATTAAACAAGTTTGAACTACTTACCCAATAGAAGGAACCAGGAGTTAACTAATTACTTTTATTTATATTCTTGATTATCTTTATTTTCTACTTTTTAATTTATAACATTATTCTTATAACAATAAATATATAACAATTTAATTTATATATGATAAACCATTTTTGAACGAATTAAAACCTATAATAAATTTTTTGATGGACTAGGCCAAAACATATACAACTATATGAATAGATATATAATCAAAAGTGTTTTAGTGGCTCTTGATGTTGGATTTATCAATATTCATCATCTCCTTAATGTATATGGTTGTGTTAGCTATTTTAGAGCTTGAATTTATATTATTATTTCTCAGATTATGAAGGGTATGCTCAGTTGATTTCTTTTGCAAGGGTAATTTCTCTTAATCTCCTTCGTTTTTCGATTAATCTTGTTCAGGAACATATGGCTGAGGGTTTCTCATCTGGCAACAATGTCGTTTTCCCTTTTCACCGAACAAGTGGTAAGACACAAACTTCCAGGCATCCCGAGACCTGAGAATCAGGTAAAGGTGAAGTTCCCCCTATGGTTCTCTGTTTGCAAAGAGTCCTTTTCTTGAGAATGTTATGTTGATAAGGTTACTCACAGTCTCTTTTCTTTTGTTATGGTTACAAGTTTTGGTTGATGCTACGGTCCTGGTGGAAAGGGGAGGTCCTCTCGAGCTCCGTAATGCATTTTCGTGGGTGGTCAACACAGGTAAGTCGAAACCATCATCGTTCACATTTTTCTTAAGTGATTCCTAAGGGTTACTAAGGGTAGAACCCTCTACTTGTACAGGTTCTAGAAATTGGCACTAAATCTCTTGCATGAGTGAGCTTCAGGTTTCCCCTTCAAACGTGAAGGGTTTTAGCATGGATTATTTTTCTCAGAGTTCTAAGTTTAACATTAAATTCCTCTTCACAACCGTCCCACTCAGGATATGAGGATAGTTGTGTTTGGTTTTACTGTTTGGCTTCTGTATAAATTTATGTTAAAGGATTATTCCTCTAGACGCTTATCGCGGACCCTACACATTTTATTTGGGTTAATTCATTTACATTTATATTGTTGTACTGTTGATTTCTGTTCATAGATATACTTTTCTAGCCACATCCTCAGCATAGTTGTTATAAGAGATGTTGAAATATGGTTTTTACGTTCTTAATATATATATATATATAGTCTCATGATAATTACTGAATCTATGAGTTGATTGTCCGAGCTTCTGGGTTACTGTGTTTTCTGCAATTGATAATTGTTTAAGCATTATAGCTTCTTCCTTTCTTTGCTAAATTTGGGTCGTTATGTACTTCCAAATTCAGTGAGCAGAGGATCCTGATCCTTGCTTTGTTTCCCTTGCTCTGTTTCCATGGAGCTCGGATTCTAAACCTCTGAGCCTTGTTAATTCTTTACATAGAATATTAGGAATGTAAATGTAGTTAAACAAGCTATAGCATGCGTAAAATCATTGCTCTTGTTTTACTCTCGATACTTTTCCTGTGTAATTTATTGTATTCATTTGTTCAATGCATTTTTTCGAATAATATATGGAAACTTGATAGTGTATGTACATTTTTCTCTGCTAGATTTAGCAATGTTTTATTCGTTGATCCTTCTCCACTGTTTGTACCTTCTATGTATTATGTCTACATAGAGTTTAGAGTTGTAGCGGTTTGGAGTGTTTAAACAAAAATAATAACTATATTGTTTTTTCTATTTAGCCATGTCATAGCATTTCTTTGATACTTTATCTAGTTCCAAATTTATTTCATATTTTTGAAATAATTAGAAAAAAATATTATTTCTAGCTAACGGAGATAATATAAAATACCAGTGCACTGAATTTTAAATACAATTTTGTTATCATCACCTATAACTTAACGAGTAAACTTAAATACTTATCTCTCTATTCTCGTTTAACTGATGGCACCACCCAACCATGAGAGAGGCGATCACATCCTCTACTCCCCCCGTGCTCCGCACCAGAGTCTAAGGTAGCAGTTATTTGTCAGAATTTAGGCCTCAGGACCTCTATCCAACCTATACTTCCTTCGGGTTACAGAGCTCCACTGGTATTAAACCAACTCTAGAGAACTCTCTTCTTTCCAACAATTTGTTGTCAACCCTTTTCATCTTTCATGAACATAACCCCTTCCCCTTCTCAGGATTTCCTTTTTATCCTCTTGGGGAAGGTAACTATCAGAAAAATTGCCTCTTATTTTTTACTCTGAAATCTTGGAATTATTTTACCAATTGGTTAATTCAATTACTCAATGTAATTTTATTCATGAAGTAGAACTCCAGTTTTACTAACGAATAACCATATTTGTTAATCTCTTTTTACTAACAAATTCAAATGTATTTAGAAAATTATTTTAGACATAACATTAAAATAAAAATGGGGTGTTATAGGGGACAATTATCATTGTTATTTAAGGAAAGCCATGCCATTTATAATTATTAAATGTGGTCCATAAGGGGCATGCTTTTACTCCTACTAAGTAGGTGTGGGTCTTGGATTGTTAATTTGTTGAAGTGAAGATCTTGAACAAACATAAACAGTTACTCCATAGCCAATTTAATTGATATAAAAATTTTAATTTTATTAAAAAAACAAAATAAAAACCAACCACCATCCAAAAATATTAACTTGATTTAAAAAAATTCAATGATAAGGTAAATTGGAATTTTCTAAAGTTGGAGCTACTTCAGGTGAACACAAGTGTGGAGGTAACATTGGAATATGAGGTGCATATCGTCATCCAAGTTTCAAGTTCTTATCGATAGTTCCTCCTTGAATTTCTTCAAAGCTACTTACATCCTAAGACAAAGATGCACATTGTCTCATTTTTTATTTTTGTTGGGTGTAGAGAGTTTGGGTAGACTAATTTCTGAATTTCCTCATCTAAATGTGAAGTTTCAATTGAGGGTGTTTTGGTTGAAACTCAAGTATAATTAATTCTTTTACTATTCATATATGATGTTCTCCTTTTTGGGGCAGGTTTGGGAAAGGAATTGAAAACCTTTCATCATCTCTTAAAGACATTTTTCCTAGTCACCACAATGGAGATTAGCTCTCATAAATATATCATTCTTCACAATGATTTTTTGATGGTGGTGGAAGCCTAGAGTCGGCTTATGTTTTATTTCAAGTCCAAGTATGTGGACACTAGAGTAAAATATTTAGGCTATTTTTTGTATCTTGCTGACTACAAAAATTTTTCTTCAATTGTAGTTGTACAAATAAGTTGAGAGAAAGACTATTTGTTGGTGATATATATTGTTAACCATTGGAGGAATACATGTCCTACTTAAATTTATGGTTGAGAGAATCCATATTTATTAGCTCTCACTGGAACATGTGTCAAAGAATATACTGTAACAAAATTAAGCAGAGATATTTCAGTTTTTTATGGAGGTAAAAACTAGAAGGAGAGCATACCACTAGTAAAATGGAATACTCTATCTAAACAAAAAAAAAATTAGAGGATGGATTAAAGACATATATTGATTTGGTCATGTTCTAGAAACTAAAAGTATTTGTCATATGTTGTTTAATAAAGTCTTGCAGGAAATAATATGAAGAAAAAAAACTTCATCTCATATATACTATTGAACAATGGATTAGAACTTAGCCTAAGTCTAGAAAAGGGGCATTAAATATATGGAAGGAGTTGGTTAGAACATTCCTAGTTCTTGTTGGGTGGGTTGTGAAAATTTCAAGTCTAAAATCATATTGTAGAAACTAGAATTACTTCTTCTAATTTTGATTAATTTAAAAATTTATTTGCTATGACGAATATTGAATAAATCACACTGCACTTTCACAAATAAATCTGTGTAAAATAATAGCACTAGAAGCTGATAAATATTATGGCACACACATAAAAATTGACACCAGTCTTTTTGAACAAATGTCCCCAGAAAACCCCAACTTGGGGAAACCGTTGCAACAACTGAGGGTTTTAATTATGATGCAATAC
Source organism: Pinus albicaulis (assembly GCA_034641835.2). NCBI lineage: Eukaryota > Viridiplantae > Streptophyta > Pinopsida > Pinales > Pinaceae > Pinus > Pinus albicaulis. The sequence goes on from CM076572.1 coordinate 109,396,616, forward strand.
TGAAATAATTTGAGAAAAAATGGAAAATTTTTTAGGAAAATACTGGAAAAAATAATTTGAGTGAAATTTCCCTCACTCCAACCAATCTTGGCACTTGACTGCCATTGAAAATCAAGTCATCCACCTATCCCTGCACAACTTCTGTGTCACCCTAGCACAGTCTACTACCTACTCAACCCATAAAAGTACAAATTAAGTCTTCTTGCATGCTGCTGACTGGGACACTGACCCTATGACACTCTAGAAATAATTTCTAGCCTTTGGAACTAAAAAGAAACTTCACCCTAGGAAATCAAACTTCCTTCTGAAGCTTTTGCACTGCCTCTACGTAGCCTCTTGGATAAATTTCAACTTCTATGCAATGTACTCACCGGATTTGGAAAAACCTTCCTCTAGATTCATTGTCCATGCCCCTCTTTGTCTCTGCTTCCTTATGAAGCTTAAACTCTTCCAACACCTTCTGGCCCTCTGGAAAAATCAAACTTTCCAAGGAAATTGATCTCAAGTGTGCGTTCTCCATCTCCAACAACCAAGATTAAAACTTAATAGGGAAAGTTCATATTAGTTTCGATCTGTGTGATTTTCTAGATGAATCACATCTTATCTTAATTAATTTTGACTAAATAACCACTTTTCCTAAGTTTAGACTTATGAAATAATTAAAAATAGGATAATAATCTAATTGAGACACTTCTAGGTGGAATTTCGAGAAATGATTTATGGGTTATGGAGAACTCCTGTGTTTTAGCCTCTCCAAAAAGTTTTGAGGTTAGAACACGTTTGATGCTACAAAAACTAACATGGGTGGCATGGAAATTAGGAAAAGGAGATTGAATTAGGTTTGGTGAAGACCTGTGGGTCAAAGTAGCTAGTAACTATGTGCTTTGCCATGCTTTGTGGTCTATTTTAAAAGACTCAGGCTTTTAATGCTTGCAAATGTGGGGGTGGATATGGTGGTACATGGAACCCAAGGTGTGGAATTTCAATTATTGGTATAGGATCTTAGCTTTAATGGGGACATCGTCTTTGAATGAAGGGACTACACTAAACTTATTTTGCACAAGAGAGTATTTCTTAGTGATAAGAAGGATATTTTGGCATGGACATGGAATAACGGATTAGGAACCCTTACTACCATGTTAGACTATAAAGCCCTTTCTTATACACTAGGTGGCGGTGAAAAACAGTGATAATGGACTTTAATTTGGAAATGGTAGTGTCCATTGAAGATTTACATCTTTACTTGGTTTGCATTAGTGAACATGATTATGAATCTAGCTTAATGGGGAAAAATATGGTTGGCATGGCCTTAATAGATGCATTTTTTGTAGGGATAATTAATATTTAGTCAAACACTTTTCTATATCTTGTCCTTTTGTGGTATAAATTTAGAATGAACCTTAGTTATATTCATTGCAGATTCCAAATGTTCCATAATTCGATTAAACATGAGAAAGGTCAAATTTTTTACTTTGCTCATGCCCATTCAAAAATTTCAACCTATATAAAAATGGCTAGTAATAGTTGAATTACCAAAGATATTGGACTCATATTTACTTTAGCAATGTTTATGGTATTGGGCGAGGGATCCATTGATCAATTCCCTCAAAGAACCCATGATATATTTCCTCTGGGGTATCATCCAAATTGAGCCATTTTTTATGACATTGATGGGAACAATGGTTCGGTTGCACATAAGATGCAAGTTGCTTATAAAGAAATGATACCAAAATCTACGTGTAAGTTGGTCGGTCATAGTGAGCTCCCACATTCAAGTCAATTATTTTATAGCTTGGATTTATTTTGGTGGAGCTTGGGTGTCCTAGGTTATATAGAGCTGGAATTGTACTACATCTCTTATCTCACCAATCTTTTTATTTAAATTTAGGTTTTGACCGTGGAAACAACAAAGATGAATTGATAACCCTTTGATCTCTATTACAATTTTCCAAAAACCAAGGTATTTGGAATTTGTATATAGTTGGCAATTCCCAATATTCTTGTCTTCTAGATAACACCATATTAAAAAGCTTCAAAAATATTTTATTTCTATATTTATAGATCATAAAAATATTTATTTTAATCCAATATACCAGAATTTTAATGATGTGGCCAATACCCTTTCTAGGGAAGCAATCATCCTTAATAAAAACTTGTTATTATGCAAAATATCAAGAGTGGTTTCGCCAAAAATATAGAAACTCCTATTTCAAAGACCAAATAACTTTTTTTTTTGGTTTTTCATTTTTTTTTTTTTTTAATTGATAGTTATTTTAAATGCAATATAAGAGAAACAATCATATACGGTGCAAAACAAATTGAACAAAGTGGTGGTTATGCTCTCGAGTTTATTCTATTAAACATCTCACTCTTTTGAAAAAATAAAAAACAAAAAAAAATCCTTACCTATGCATAATCTATCTAATCATCATGTAGCACAACACAATAATCACAAGGAAGTATAAACAATATATTTTATTCATAAGCATAAGCAACATGCTGCAAATGTAGCCAGAGCAACACGTCGTTTTCTATCACTAATGACACAAGAGGAGTTTTCTAAGGGGGTGGTTCTCTTTAACCCTTCGTCGTTTAGAGCTTGCCATATGTCCAACTGCGATATGTCAAGCCATACACTCGTTACAATTCGCGAGTTCTGTACATTGTTCTGCCACGGAAATAAATAGATATCAAACTGACATACATGAAAGAATTTCGATTCAAAATTCATTGTGAAATGGGGAATCTTGTTCGAAAATAATCCTTAAAGATAAATTTACACCTTCAAATTTCATTTTCCTTCTTTCATTAGCAAAGCGGTATTGCTCTTTAACGTTTGCAAAAAAAATGTCTCGATATCGACAATTTATTCGTTGCATTCCATGGCCACCATTCCAGGTGTAATAATTACTTTGGAAACTCAAACAAAATATCACCATATGCCCAAATTAGTAGAAGCTTCAGAGGAGAAATCGCAGACCATGCTTCTACAGTGCTCATCATTAGATGGTTTATCACAGTAAGGATGGGTAGCTTGTAGGACATGAGAGATCGTGGTGATGCTTTCATTCAAAAGCTCATCCATTCATGTTAAACTAAAATTTAGGTAAATCTACAATTCCATTGAGGCAAAGAAAACTTAAAAAGGTATGAAATAAGCACTTAGATTTTTAAAATATTTTTTTATTAATTAATAAATGTAAAAATTATAAGTTCAAAATTATTGGGGTAGAGTATGTATGTTTTTATAGATTTAGTAGGAGGTGGTTCCTTTGTCCCACGAACAAAAGGTTCTCATATACCAATTTGGTGTTTACCTTGGATGTAACTTTAAAATTGGGTGATAATAATAATAATAATTATATACACAATTAAAATAGAAGATACAATTATGAGTTTCCATTTGATATCAGCAACTTTTCTTTAATCACTTCCTATTCCATTTTGCAAAAATAATTTGTAAAAACACTATACATGTATTTTAAAATTTTATTATTACTTTTTAAGAAAATTCAACAAAATTAAATTAAGTAGAATATTTATGCTGACGGGATTTTTTAAAAGGGTTAGATTCTATCAAGGCTTCATTGTTTGTCCATAGCCATTTGGAAACCACTTCATGTACCATGACTATTTGTCAAACCATCCACCTATCTTCTTAGCATCATGGGCCAAAATATATCTTCAATCATTGATTAGGTAATCATCCAATCTGCATTGTTGCAAATTAATTTGTTTTGGAAATGGCTAAAATGTTTCTAAAAGTGATTTGTTAGGTCTTTTCCTTCACCTTGATGTACTATTGTCTAGTTTATTAATGGATTAGGGAGATGAAAGCAAGGAGGATGATATGGTTTTGAGCTCTTGTGAGAGGGACCCCTCCACCTTGTGTAGAGGAGAGTTGAGAAAGGTACAAGCTCCCCTCATCTTCATGGTGGCTTTTTCATAAGCCAAGGTTGCTTCTTCTATTGCCTTGAATGTTCCAAACCACATCCATGCTTCTTTTCAAGATAAAACTTTGACTTTTGTTGTGAATTTCCCCCACAAAAGCCTTTACACCCCTATATCATATGCCTTTGTAGGTGGGAAAGTTGTCTTCGTCTTTTTGAGTCTTTAGTGATGCAATGATTTCTTACTAGGATAAAAAATGTCTTTGATTTACATCTTATTTCCATGCTCAACCATCATTGAAGGCTTGACAGCCTTTAGAATGGCTTTTTGAATTCATTCATATTAATCACAACTTCCAAACAATCAATATACATTCACGTCAATGCCATTTTCCATTGCATCAAGGTTCCATCTAATTTGGGCCTAAGCTTCTCTCCATTACTATTGTTTTATATATAATTTAATGACTTCATTAAGCTCATCACTTCTATTTCTTTTTATGATGGCTACTATTTCACCAATTTTCTCTTTATATGCATGTTGATGTGGTCATTCATGACCATTCCCATCCAATGTTCTCAAATGGGTCAAATTTTTCAAATTAACAACCTTATATTGCCACATGTTTATCCAAGTATTTAATGTGGATTTGGTGTGATCTATCTCTTTACGACATTTTCATCATCTTTGGGGATTGAAATTTGTAAGTTTTAAGTAAAAGGATTTCACCAACGATGTTTCTCACCATAGTAGTAGCCACAACAACAACACACATGTAACTAATAACAACATAGGAATCCCCATCTCCACAATTAGAGGCATTAACATGTCGAAGCCTCAATCTAGTTATTTCTAGGTTTAGAGTTAGGCATGGCATGGACTTGGGGAGCACAAGTCAAGGTTAAGGGTGTAGATGAGAACTATGATTTTGGGGATAGAGTTGAGGTAGAGGCCATCCATTCTTTTCTCATGAACAAACCACCACAATTTGAGATTTGATCCTTGCCCCTACAATGTATGCTTAATCATTATCGTATTTGAATAATTTTTGCAATAGAAACAAAACTCACAAAAGAACATCATGTCAATGAGACTTGAATTTGGGTGGGGAGGTTATCATTAAACCCTCCCAACCACATGGACTACATTCAATTGACCAATAAAACATTCTATAAATTTGTTAATAATATTATTGTAAGAGGTTATCATAATTGTTAATTTCTTTATTTCTATCCCTAAATAGGAAGAAACAAATGCTATATAGTAGGTAGTACCCCTCTTTTAATTTAAATATAGTAACATTATAATTTGATAAATAAATGATAGATTTGTAAATATCAATTAAATAAATATAAAATGAAATATTTTTTATTTTATTTTATAAAATGTATTATATCAATAATATACATTTAAACTACAATTATTTTATATATTTTAATATTTAAAATTATTAAAATTAGAAATTGCATCAAACGCTGTAAAGTAATAACACAGGAAAGAGTAGTATAGAGGAAAAATGTTTGATATGTTATAAATTAGGAAAATCTTAATTATAAGAGATTGAATCTACAGTTCAATAATTTTTGAAATTCCCTGTTGAGAGAAATGTGATTGAATTTCTACAAATTTATAATTATCACAAATATATTAATATTAAAATTATTATTATTATTATTTGACAATAGATTTTCTATAAGTGACTCTCTGTGCTCTTTAAGTAGAGTTGATGGACCCATTATGTTACAACCATTAATATCGAAGAGAATATGAGGTATCAAATCATTCTATTTCTAGAAAATGTTAGGATCATTGCAATACATAGCTACAAATCCATATTAAAGAAACACATTTTTAGCTAAAAGTACATTAAACCTCTCAACAAACACTTAAGTGTTCAAATATCTGTTCGACATTGGATAAACCAACACTCCCCGTGTGTTTCATGACATGGAATAACCGCCTCTCGTGGATCCTTATCTCTGGCGATGCGATCGTTAACTAACACCTGCAGGTTTTGGTCTAATGGCAATCATGATTCCCAACAAGTGGTATCAGAGCGTAGGTCACGAGATCGATACATACCCAGCTCGCGTTGGGGGGGAGATTGGTGGACATTGGATAAACCAACACTCCCCGTGTGTTTCTTGAAGTGGACTAACCACCTCTCATGGATCATTATCTCTAGCGATGCAATCGTTAACTAACACTTGCGGGTTTTGGTCTACCGACAATTGTGATTCCCAACAATATCCTCACAAATTTACCATCGACAAAAAAGTGGTGTTATTTTAGCACTTTTTTTAGGAGTCAAAATGACTAACATTTTCAACTATGGATTTAACAACCTCGTAATGTTTCCAACAAAAATATTAAATTCAAATTTCCTATTAAAATGTAACTAAAAATAAAACCATTTGACCCACTCAAAATGTATATACATATATATAAATAATAAAAAAGTATATCTAAAACAAAACATTAAAATTAATTATATTCTTTTATATATATATATATATATATATATATATATATATATAATGTAATAAAAAAACATCTAAAACAAAAACACTGAAAGAAATTGTATTCTTCTATAAACATTTTTTTTGAAATTCTATTAACCAATTTAATTTTTTATAAATTTTTCAATATTTTATAAATTTATTTATTAAATAAAAAACTTTAAATTATAATTTTAAAACATATAAGTATAATAATTAATAATAATAATAATATGATTTTTACCCATAACACTAATTTTCAATTCTAAATAAAAATGAATACAGAAAATTTAAAATAATAACTTCAACTTACATTTATTCGGGATCATAAATAATGTTACTACGAAATAGTTAACTGTTCGACTAGAACATACGTTGCTACGAAAACAGGCCTTTAATATCTCAATGTCTTAGGGAACGTTTTTCACCACCTTCATAAATCTGGATGAGCTTTCATTGCTCGTTTCTTCGGTGAGCACACCAGGGTTTTGAATGCAAAGTCCTTTGAAGCATAGGACGGGGGCGTTGGAAGAGACCCTTCGATCGCTATGAAAATCAGTGATTAGGGCTTTGGTCAAAATAGGAATTCTCATGCTAATCCTAAAATAGGAGCCCATTTATTATGGAATGATATAGTGGTAAGATAAGATAACGATATGTATCTGGGAAGAAAAAAAAAACTTGAGTGTATGAGATTCCAATTTTTTTTAATAGATATAGTTTAAATAAAGTTTAAAATGTCTAGAAGAAAATAATATTATGTAAAAAGGTAAAAAGATTATGGTCTTTTTTGAATAACATGTATTTGATAAGAAAAAAAAAAAACTTGACAATGATAAGATCACATATTAACTTTTATGAGATTTTGATTTTTTTAAAAGATATAATTTAAATAAAGGTTAAAATGTTTAGAAGAAAAGAATATTAAGTAAAAAAATTATGGTCTTTTTTGAATAGCTTCTTTTTGAATAACTTGTTATAAGTCTTTTTTTCAGTAAGAAAAAAACGTTGTAATATTACAGTCCATATTCAATCAGAAAACAAGATTACATCCGATTTTGTTAGCAAATATATAAGACAATAAGCCTAAAAAGCCTAAGGAATTCTGCACTTACGTTTTTCTTTTCTTTTTTTCAGAAAGAAAAAAACGTTGTGTGTATTAACAGTGCATATATTGAAACATTACATTCCATCATGGGCTGATAAGAAAATCATGATCCAAAGCAACATTTTCCCCAGTGACAAATTCTAAGGAAGAAAGGAGTCAAGATAGAAAATATGTGGTGACCATACATAATTGGGGGGGAAACACCCAGACCAAATTTCGAGTCTAGCAATAAGAAACACAAAAATAACAACTCTATTTAAAGAGGAGAAAAGTTGTCGTCTATTGCTGAACTCTTCAAGACCATATAATAAGGAAAAAAGAGCAAAGAAAATAAACTGGCTCGCCTGTTAAAACTTGTGTTGGCCCTGTCAAAAAGAAATAAGCATTGTATCATTGAGGTAGAAAGGTTGTTAGTTGTGAAACTGTATGTTATAACTAGATAGTAATCCGGCGCTCTTGTATTCCTTCGTCTGGAACGTAGAGAATATCATCAGATCTAGTTCGTTTAATAGACCAACTATTGTTGTTGTATAATATTCAGGCTCGCTTGACAACTCCATATGATGTATTGATGGGCTTCTCATGTATGATAGTAAACCGGCTCTCTTGATTGTAAAAACTAGAAAGTAAACTGACTCTGGTATATTCCTTTGTCTGGATCTTTGTTATATATCATCAGAATTGGCTCGCTTGTAAGACCATCTACTGACATTGTGTAATAATCAGGCTCACTTGACAGCTCCATATGATGAATAATAGGCTTCACTTAAGTGATTTGACCAGTACAGTCGGGCTTGAAAAATGAAGAATCTGTGATCAGGGTCCAGTTCGATGATCATGTAAACTGTGATACAACAAGTAGTAAATGAGCACAAAACAATGTATCATCAATAGTCAATCAGCTTGCTTGATGAGTTGATAAAGCTAGCTCGCTTGAGTGTTATAGGATATTGTCGAAGGAGTTAGAGGCTACCAAAAAAGATTAGGATTAGCAAAAAACAAAATTCCAAACTATGGATATATTTATATACTGGCAGATAACTACGAAAGCAGAGTGTTATGGAATAGGAATGGAGGATTCCCATGATTGTGTGCCATCCCTATATTGAACCACCTGTATGTTACCAAACTCGGAATTTAAACCCATTTTGGACAGACCATCAATGCGCATATTCAGATCTCTATATATGTGGGAAATAGGTGGGGAGCCTAGTCTATGCCTTAGATGTTGTATTTTGCTAATCCACCCCTGTAGATCTGGGGATTGTATTTGTAAACTACCCATAATACTTGCAATGACCAATGCAGAGTATCCGTATATATGAACGTTTGATAACTCCATGTTGATAGCTGCATAAAGCCCTCCCCAAAGTGCCATGAGTTAAGCCTTGTTGTTGGTGCCCGGGCCACCATTCCAGTGCAAGTGTATTCTTTCTCTTCCCGAGTTTTATCCAGGCTCCACATCCCATGATCCCATATTTGCAAGCTCCATCAAAGTATATAGCAAGTAAGCCAATCTCATGAGGTCGTATCCTTCGAGAGCCATCAATTGTAATATTTTGTTTGACGGGAAGATCATCAATCCTACTCATAATGGCTTGATAGATGTGTGGGATGTTGAAAGGGATACCATCAAAAATAAGCCGATTCTTAGCAATCCACACTTCCCATATTAAAAAGAAAGGCAAAGATCAAAATCTATTTTTTAGCGAATCCCATTCACCTGCGGTGGTAATAAAATCAGTTGGAACCCATGCCGGGTCAATGAAGTGCGCAGAGAAAAGTTTCCATAGTTGTTGGACCACCGGACATGATATGAAAATATGCGTGGTAGTCTCTTCAGATTGCCCATAGAGGGCTCATCTACTAGGTCCCAACATACCTCTCTTCAACAGATTATTCCAGGTAAGAATTTTATCTTTCCATGTAAGCCACCCAAATAGCACAATTTTTGTAGGCAGATGCCACTTCCAGTATTGGACAAAAATATGGGTGATATGTTCTGAATATACCTGAGAGTTGATTCTGAAATATATATCTCGTACAATGGGAAGGTTCCCCACAGTCGGTCTGTCCCAAACAATGCAGTCTCCTCCTGTCACATGACATACTCCAGTAGCCCGCAATGAATGTAACGCCAGCTCCCATTCCATAGCGTCCTCTTCATGTAGGCCCAACTGTGTTGAATTTTTAAAAATAGGGGCGCCAAATGACCAAATATAAATAGTTTGTGATAGATAGCTAATGCCCCTATGTGCCAATCTATGGATGAGTCGGATAGATAGTTTAGATTGCCTATCAAAACCTTTCATATTAATGTCCCCCAATGGTATTCTACTCCCATCCCGAAAAATCCAAGTTAATCTATCAGTTGTATGACCAAGGACCTTCTTAAAACTTCCCCATATAACCAAATAGCTCGCTGGAAAATAGAAATCGTGACAGAGAAGATTATGTAGAGTATCACCTGCCAGATATTTGCATTTAATAATATTAGACCAAATGCCTGTGCCGATGATTGCATGCCAAAATGATTTGATGAGGAGAGCGATGTTAAAATTCCTGGTATCCAGGATGCCCCATCCATCATGCAACTTGGGTCTACTCAAGAATTCAAGTCTGACAAGATGGAATTTGTTTGTGTTGTCAGATCCATTCCATAAAAAACGAGCAATAATTCTGTTGATATCAGTCACAATATTTGCAGGTAAATAGAACAAATGACCCCAATATACCAGAAGTTGGGATAACACCGCCTGTATCATAATGCATCTACCGCCCATAGAGAGCCATATGTGTGTCCATTGTGTGATTTTACTTCTAAATCATTCAATCAGCCAGAGCCAATCCGAGCGCTTGTATCTGCATGGCTTAATGTTATATCCCAGATATTTCAATCCTCTGGAGAGCCTTTGGATTCCAATTCCAAGAAAATATGCTATGAATTGAATCTCGTTGATGTCACCGAACTCATATAATAAGAAAGAATTGGCCTTGTTGATGCACAAGCCTGTTGCCGCAGCGAATATGTTAAGAAGATAGTGGACATAAAACCAGTGATTCGTTTTAAGTTTCCCAAACATCAACATATCATCCACGAATAATGAATGTGAGGTGGTTATGGATTCTGAGAAATGAAAACCATAGATATATTATTTTTGTGTGGCCATTTTCATCAGCTGACTAAAGTCATCCATAACTAATATGAATATAAGTGGGGACAATGCACAGCCTTATCTGAGTCCCCGTCCTGCCTCAAAAAAGGTTGTAGGCAGGCCATTCACGATCACAGCATATCGGACCGAGGTTATGCAGGACATGATCCAACGGATAATCCTGAGCGACAGACCAATCTTCAATAGGACCAGGCGGATGTAAGACCAATCCAGAGTATCATAAGCCTTATATAAGTCAACCTTCATAATCAATGCCTCTCTTTTCTCAGAATGTATGGAGTGGAGAATCTCTTGGGCAATCGCGATGGCATCATGAATAGACCTGCTAGGTAGAAAACCATATTGTTCTAGAGAGATGTGTTTTGATAGAGCCAATTTCAGTCTGTTCGCAATTAGCTTGGATGTGATCTTATATAGCAGATTACATAGAGAAATAGGGCAGTATTCTCCAAATGTAGAAGGATTGTCATTTTTTGGAATTAGAGCAATAAATGTAGAATTTGAGTTTGCTGGTATATGACCAGAACATCTGAATAATTCCACCATTTCTGTCAGCTCATCCCCCATAATGTCAAATAAGAATAGGAAAAATTCAGAGGTCCATCCGTCAGGACCAGGGCATTTGTCGAGTGGAAGATATTTCAACACCCCTTCGATCTCCACAGTCGTGAACTGTTCATCCAGGAAATTAATATCATCCTCCTCATAGATTCTGTGAACATGATCAATAACCCATTGCTGGAAGGTGACATCAATCTCTTGTTCCTGTTGGTAAAACGACTTAAAATGACATAGAGCAGCCTCCTGTATTTCCGGTGTAGTAGTGGTGAAGCTGCCATCAGTTCTTTTGATCCGCCGTATTGCATTACGGCTTCTACAATCACTGGCACATTTATGAAAAAAATTTGTATTGTGGTCTCCTTCTTTTAACCACCTATTCCTGCTCTTCAATTTCCAAGATATCTCTTCAATATTAAGTATTTCTTTTTCTCTGTCAGCAAGGGACTTGAGTATGTCATATGATTGTTTGTCCGGAGCACAGTCCTTGAAGCCTTGATATATTTTTTTCATGTCATCATGTATCGCTAACAGTTCAGCCTTGAGTACCTTTTTCTTGTTGATCTCCCACCTTTTTGTCTCTTGTTTCAGCAGCTGCATTTTTTGATGGAAAAGGTTCCACCCGTCCAAACCAGTCGAGTTTGCTCCCTGTGACCATGTTGTGTGTATGAGTTGTATAAATTCTTTGTCCTCCAACCAAGCTTTGTTGAACTTGAAATGCAGACCTGATGGTTTTTCACCTACCCGCCAGGTAAGTAGAATTGGCATATGATCAGAAATATGGGAAACCAACACCTCAGATCTAGTTAAACCTAAAGAGTTTAAAGAATTGTCTTTAACCATAGCGCGGTCCAACCTTTTACCTATGAACTCAGAGCCAATTATTTTGTTCATCCATGTTGGGATAATCAGAGTAGGACGGATGTCAACCAAATGAAAATCCGTGAATAATTCATGCAGATAATTCACCAAGCCATCAATCCTGGCCCTGACACCCCAGGTTTCATGCAGATTCATGGTGGAATTAAAATCGCCCATTACAATCAGATTCCTCAAGGAAAGAATCCCCGAATTTTTAAATTTGTTCCAAAAAGCTAGTCTGTGTTGATAAGGGGCATATAGATTGACAATATTAAGGATACCTTAGAATCCCCTAATATGTCCCGTTAGTAAGATCCCACCATAAAATTTGAATGCCTGAAGATTCCCCCAATATGGGTTCTAGAGGGCAATCAGTCCACCCGAGTGTCCCATCGCATCAACAGCAACATCTCGCCACCCTTTACAAATGCTAAGAAAAGCGTTAATGGCCTTACCACGATTACTGAGAGTCTATTGGCATAAAATGATGCAAGGTTTCGCAGAATTGATGATGTTCCTCAGGCAATGTTGTTTGGAGGCATCGCCCAGCCCTCGGATGTTCATTGATAGGAAATGAGTCATTTTGGAACAGTAGCGGGTAGACTTGCTCTAAGTGCCCGGATATTTTGATTGATATCATCTGTCACAGCTACTGGAATATCAGTGAAATTATCCTGTTCATCAGGGATATGTGACAAAGCTCTAGGTGAGACCCTAGGATGACGTGGACATTTGTTTCTTTTTTTCTGAAGGGTGAAGTTGGACACATTTTATGGAGAAATGACCATATCAGGAGAAACAATGATTTTGTCAACGACTGTGAGGGAAACAAGGTCCAGGTTTGGGTTGCCTAAGAGCATGTCAATATCGCTACCAACTGAATTATGTGGTGACGAGGTATCAGCTTGATCATCAGCAGAAGACGAAATGAGGTGAGGGTTATTTGAAACATTAGGAATGTAGTCAACATTCACACATGACTGTTCCCCTTTGTGATAGTTTGTAGATGAAAAAAGAGGAGGATCCACAAACATACCAGTAGAAGAAGGATCATTCGGTATAATTTCCTGTCTCTCGGAAGGGCCAGACTCATGGAATTGTGACGGGGAAGATAGGTCGACAACCCTCCCATGCCTGTCATTGTCCTCTACAGTGTTTAAGGATTCTTGGACAACACCCCTGATATCATCCCGAATATGTTTAGAAGTATGAACATCAACCTTAGAAGAGATATGAGCATCAATCCAACCAATTTCCGGAGCCGATAGAATGTCAACCTGACCCAACCCAGGACGAGAAATATCCGCAACAGAATGTAGAATTTTAAAACCCCCCCCCCCATCATCAACCATAATAGTTCTATCGCTTGTAGCATTAGCTGATACAAACACATCATCTTCATCAGAAGAAATAGGACAACAGTTACCTTTGTTGTGGCCACTCGGTGTACCAGATGCAGCATGCTTATGTCGGCGATCGAATACCTTTAATTGCCCTTTATTGCTAAGTTTGTGACGGAGAGGATAGTGATCATGAAGATGTCCAGTCCGATGAAAAATGAGGCATCGAAAAGGAATACCCCAGTAATCGATGCGTTGTATGTGGCATCTCTGATCCCATAATAGGTCCACATCTCCCGGCAGTCCACTAGCAAAATCCACTTCGACTAATAGCCAAGCAATCCTTTTGTCGTTGGCACCAACAATACCAGGGTCAATGTATTTGGTTATGCCTATAGAATTTCCAATGGATCGGACTGCCTTATGAGTCCAGAACTCCAGGGGGAGCCCAACAAGTTTTACCCAAATGCTTCGACTCTTAGGAGCTTCCATAACAGGGTTAAACCCCAAGAACCATGGAACAAGTTGCATGTAACTACGACCTCTGACCCAGGTGCGGTTCATAACCTTAAAAATATCTCTTTCATCCATAAAATGTATGCTAAACCACCCGTTGAGGAGCACAGTGACTCTAGGAGCATATCCGATGTAGGGGATCCATACTTGTCGAACCCAATCATCCATATCGATGTCCTTGCCATCAGGAAACATCCATCTCCCGATCAAAACTCTCTTATGTAAACTAGCCACCCTGCGACATAAATCATTGTGGTCCAAATAAATTTCCTTTATCACCATGTTGTGTTTGCAGAAGGCTTTCTTTCTATTTCTTCGTCTTGTATGCTTCTTATTAGTAATTCGACCAACAGCCTCCTGTAGAGTTTTCACCTTCGCAGACTGTGTAGCATGACAGGCCTGTAGGATGATCATATTGTCAACCTCATCTTCACAACCAAATAACTTTTCAGTGTCCATGGTGGCTCTAATGAGAGCTTCGTGAGCTGAGGTGTCGAAATCAAGGCCCAGGTTGGACCCATGTGTCATGTTCACGTGATCCGTCATGACCATGTCAGATAAGAGTCCAGAGATAGATAATCCACACCCCCAATCACCGCTAAATAGTACAATATCCAAATGTGGCCTCGTTTAATCACAAGTTAATGATAGATCTGATGGCCACCTAAACTCAGTCCTGGAAAAGATAAAAGGACACTGACCAAGAATACAGATCACATGCACCAGCTTTTGAAAGATCCCAGGAAGAATTAGCCATTACAACATCCCATATAGGCAGAAGATATAAAATGAAGGAAGTACTGATTCATCTGCAAAGTGGGGGTAAAATAATGTATCCTGTCTCGGGCAACCAATCCAACCAGATGTCAGACGCCGCCAATACATACCAAATTCCAAATATAGTGACCCAAATGTAACCTGGATATCATGGATATTAGATATATAGGGCACCACCCCAAGGAATATGTAATTATGAGGCCCGTAGACAGTAGCTGCGATTGAACAAATATCTCTGTGAATAATAAATCAGCATTGCATTGGAAAGAGCCAACTTATATATTAGCCGCCCTTGGGTCAAAACCAAATCCTTAGAGATATGAATCAGACATATGCACTAACTGCACCAGGTAGATGCACCAACAATACGATATGTATTTAATGACAACAATTCCGGCAGCCGGAAATCGTTTTTATCTGAGAATGATGCCGTGAAAACCAGGCATGAAGGAACATAGCACATCAAGATCTAAACGTGACAACAACAACAACACAAACAACCAGGGCATATCCACCACCTACCACCAATTCTAAAACTGAAATTTTTGCATGGCCTAGAAATAATAAGAGTATCAACCCAATTCCGCCATAGACAATACCATTTGTGGATACTAGAAAAAGACTATGAATTAGATTCAGTGGAAGATTCAACAGAGAAATCAGAAGATGTACAGGATTTATCTGTGTTTTCGAACATTCGAAAAGCACAGTTTTAAAAGGGCTGACAGAATCATATAAGCAACGAATGATAGAATAATGATAAGGCAAATCTCCACCTCATCTGAAAATGACATAGACCTATGTGGTGACAAAAGAAAAGGTGGATAATCCTAAAATGGATACATATAGAGGTCTGTAACAAGAGTGTACCCGGGGAGGTAACCAAAACTGGCAATCTTGTAAAATGGTAAGATATAATCCACCAACTATATATATCAGATACTGTGTCCGAAAGGCCAGAAGAAAGAAACACTATGTCATTACCAGTACCAATAGTAGTGGTCGTAGGGAACAGAGGGTAGCGTGAAAGGTTGAGATTACATCCGATATGGATGATGCGCCATCACTGAGTAGTCCTACCCAGTAAAAAGAGAGTAAGGCCATGTCTATTGGGTCATATGATCATATTGATGTAATCCCAAACAACATCAGTACTCATAGATGGTAGAGGTGTGATAGAAGGGAATTAAGGTATAACTGGAGCATGTTTGGAGACTATACAGAAAAATGACAAATACAGTGAGATGGAAACAAAGTAGGAGAGACTGGACCATTTGACATCATTCCCCATTATATTGCCCTAAATTATCAATTCATATTGACAGACAGCAACCAAACATGCCCATCTTCTTACTCTGAACTTGCGTTATCCATACCTGTATTGGTGTGAAGAACACAGTGAAACTCATACCTGTAGCTTCATTCCTCCGAATCTTGGATCCTGCCTCAACTAGTTTTTAAAACGTTGAATCGGACTGCTCATAGCATCAAGGTGCAGAACTCACGTACAAGGGTGGTTATTTCCTTCTTCGAATTTATATCCATACATTTTTTATAATGCAACTTTAAAATTAAACGTGTGATAAGAATTAATTCAAAAAATATTTTATTATATGTTTAGGTGTAAATAATAAAACATTATATAATTTATTAATTTAATTCACAAATGGAGGTGATCTCACTACTTCTCCTTCCACATATCACATTTTCGTAAAATTATGAACCCATATTTGAATAAGAACTCCATGATCAAACTAGATTCCAAAATGTCATTAGTTAGTTTATTTGGCCATTTTCATATGATTCATAGGTAATTCAAATGTTTATATTGTTGGAATTAATGGAGAAAGTCATAATTAGATTATTGTTATGATGATGATAGGATTGAGATGCTAAGATTAGATCTCAAGTCCTAATATTTTGGGAGTGGTTGAAACCATCCCGTTACTATGAAAGCCTATATAATTAAGGCTCATCTGATTCAATGTAGTAGATTGTGTGCCGAGTGTGGTGAAAACATATTTGCATGTTCAAATATGAGGAGATTAGCTAAACAATAGTTTTTCGTTGTTGCAGCCTGATAACCAATGTGAGAAGGCATGTTTGGAAGTCTCTTGTGTCGGCATCAGATGTCCATCGACGATGATAGAGAGCTGAATATGGTGCAATGAGCATGGATGTTTGTTGTGTTATTTGCGTTACTGTGGCGACGTTACTGCAGATCTGACATGTGTGTCATTGCATGCTCTAGAGAAGAGCTGGTAAGCCTTAATGGCTAGTGGCCCTTTATGGCTGGTGTGCCTTAGTGGTAGATTTGTGGCTCTAGGTGGCTGGAGAGCTTTCGTAGTTGTGTAAGCCTTTGTGGCTGTGGTGAGCCTTTGTGGTTGTGATAAGCCTTCGCGGCTGTGTTGAGCCTTCGTGGATGTGGTGAGCCTTTGTGCCTGTGATAAGCCTTGGTGGTTGAGTTGAGCCTTGGTGGCTACATTGTATCTCCTCAAGGCTGAGTGCCTGAGCGGTGGAGGTGAATTATTGCTTGTCGAAATGTGAAATTGCAAGCAGGTGAAAGGGTGTTTCTCGTGCATGTTCTTGAAGCAACGTGGAGCGATCAGTTGTCAGTGATCTGATAGGGATCATATCGAAGAAAACGTGCAGTGTATGATCTTGGATCTGCTCACAACAACAGTGTGGGCAGTGTTCTGGTGAACTGAAATTTGGGGCAGTTTGTTCACAGCAGTGAATGGCGTGGCCATGTGTTGAACATTTGCATTGTCATTTGGTATTGTTTGTTTGAAAGCATGATTGTTTGTGTATGTTTGGGCAAACGAAATATTTCATGATAGACATATTTTGGAACTAAAATTAATATACATATTGAGATTAGTCACCTCAATATGAAGTTATTTTTGTTAGAATTGACTACTCTAACAAACGATAGGTTAAGGATGGAGTTCCAAGTTCTAATTGACAAAGAAAAATATGCCCAAGATGTGAACATTTCAAAATATGATGTAAAGGAGCAACGACAACATTTAAAGGATGATGGACAACAAAAGTGGACAATCAAGGTTATGAGAGTTTGTTTTTTTTGTGCATTTCTAAGTTATATTTTATGATTCATAGGTAATTTAAATGTTTCCGAACATTTATTTAATAGAGTATTAAAATGAAAATGATCATTTTCAAAAGAAAGAATTAATTTGTCATGAGGGTTTTGGTCAATTCCTAATAAATTATGGGAGGAAAGAGTTTTTCATGTGTTGTGATATTCTGAAAGGGTTGAATATACATATTTGGGTATTGGAGGGACTATCTATGCATTTCAACATTACATCAAAGTCATTACATCAAAACTCATTATGTCACTTGGAGGAATTGAAACAAATTGAAATTGAGTGGGAAAGATCCCAATCATTCCTCCCAATACCAAAGAAACCCAATGGACATAAAGTAATTAAAATTATTTTATAGAATAAATATTTTTATTTTAAAGAAACAAATAAAATCTCACAATTTCCCCTTCCAATATTATTATTATTTAAATAATATATTTTTATTTTTATTTTTATTATTTAAATAATATTACTTATTATTATGATTTAATGGATTTTTTAAATATATATTGTTATCATTAAGCCTAAATATTACTATTTTTCATAAGATATTTATTTAGGCAATAGAAACAATTTCTTTAATATTAAGTAAATGTTTCAATATTAATGGTTATTAGTGGAACACATTGACTTTTCAAAATCATTTGCACACGCCTATTTTGAAGCAAAAATGCATCCTTCTAATATAATGCTTCACTATCCAAACCATTGTGCCATTTCAATAAGATTCTACATGTATATATTCTAGCACATACTCGTTGTAGCAAAAATTAATTAACATACAATAAAACACAAAATTTGAAAAGTTTGAATTATTTATCCACATTTTATTAACCATTTTGTTCTTACCATAGTTCTTAATTATTTATACATTGAAGAAAAGATTTCTTTAAACAAAACATTTTGACCTAGTAAATAGACTAACTATTCGAATTCCGATACTCAAATAGTTTTCTCTTCTTTGCAATGGAAAACAATGCGGCATGACATACATTTCCTCAAATTCTTTTTTCAAACACAAGAATCATGGGCGCTCCGGCATAGTGAGGAGATCACAGACCCTTCACAATCTAAAGCAATGCCCATTATTTTAAATTTTCAGGTACCTAATGATCTAAAAAGAAATAAATTAAAAAATTGGAAAAAACCAGCTGCGATATGTTAGAATGATATAAATTTGTTTTCATAATCTTGAAATTACTTTAGTGTATTTTATTAACTGAAATTCAAATGCAACGATAAAAATATCTGGAAGTTGTATTCATTGTCAAAATAAATATTATTTCAATTGTCTAACATGAAAATCAACACTACATGATAATACAACGATAATACAAATTGACAAGAAAAAAAAAAAAACAATTAGTTACAAAAATACAAACTATTCGTTAGAAGTTGAAAAGATATACATTGATCAGCCTTCGCTTAAGTGAGCCTTCCTCTTCACTGTCTGTGGAGTTAGTGTGATGGGCTCATTTTTTTTCTTCGAATAACTGAGTCTCTCTTAGATGCTCTTCTATGTGGAAAATAAATTTAATTTTTTCCCGTGCTTTGTGTGATAGGTCTGTTTTGAACAATAAAATACGCAAGTACGGTGCAAAATGGAATCTGAAGATATTTTGTCCGTAAAGACACTTATGGGATTTTTGCTTTTCATGTGAGTGAACATGGATTCTAATTTATTGTTGAAATTATTTTTCAATTAATTATATAATAGTTGTATTTTTTCTAATTAATTTATATAATAGTTAGAATTTTACTTATTTTGTAAACTAAATATTGATATTAAATATCATACAATAAGCTAATTATTGATTTATTATTTTTACATAAATTATTCATTAAATAAAAATGCAAATCATTAACCTAAAAATAGGGATTAATATTATTTATTAAATAAAAAATTGAATTATTAACTTAATAGTAATTAATATTTGTTTATATGATATTTCAATCTTATTTCTAATTATTAATATTTTGTTATATAATATATTATTCTTGTTTTTCCTGTGATAATGACGCCTAAGCTTACATTTTGACTTATGTAACATGAAAAAACAGCTCACTCTGACTAACACAGCACATTATTATTATTATTTTTACTAATAACTCCTCATTAATACCTACCATATGCCAACGATTCTATGCACTTTATATGAACAGACTCATCACTCAATCGTACTTCATAGTGTATGACTGACAGTAAATATTAAAGGGTAAATTTCGTTTATTAACCATATAGTTACACATTATATGTCAACAAATGATGCACAATGCTTATTTTCTATTTATCATTATCACAGGTTAGATATACACATAGTTAAGAATGCAATTTGGGTATGGCACGTACTCTCACACTCACGTATCTGCACTAAATTGTTTAGACTTTATTTATATGATATGATGAACGAAATCAATTTAATTGTCCATTAACTTCTCGATCATCCCACCCAAGACCGTCCATATGTCGGTGTTCGAGCATTTATATTGGATTTTTGCATAGCACGGTGGAAAAATGGGGGATTCTCATTAATCCGGAAGGAATAGTAGATGACATATTTGCAAGTGGATTGGAAAAATAGATGAGAGTGGAATTTAATCCTCCTGTGCTAGTGTGGCATGGTTGCACGAGGGAAGTTGAGTTTGTACAAGCAAAAAGTCGAGATTTATGGGGAAGCTTGGAACATGACCTCAGTTCATGGTCCCTGATGTAATTCCAGGCAATGAATTTTCTATTTAAGCAGGTGTTTCAGTCTGCTTCCTCGCTGAATGAATGGTTGAGTCTCTACGTTGAGTTTTCTCTAGTTCTCGACCAAGTGGAAGGGTTGTGGTCGTTTCGGTGTTAGGGGTCGGGGAATGTTCTGGGTATAGTGCATGTTTTTTATTGAAGAGGGAAGTAGGGCGCTATTGTAGGGTGTTGGTAAGGAGGTATTCATATGTGTTCCAAGGCCCACAATGGAGTCAAATAGTTTTGTAGTTGTGGGAGGCGAGCTGAATTGTGGTTGTTTGGCACCTGTGCAGCCATGGAAACGTTGGGTTTGTGTGACCTTTCAGGGGTCATGGATCTCGGTTGCTAGTTATTTTGATAATTCGATGAGTCTCTATCATGGTCCTGTGGAGTGTGGGGATACAATGAGTCACTCTAAGGAAGAAAACTCTATTTCGAGCTCCTAGGGTCACTGCAGGCCTTAGACTGGAAGAATTTCAGGGTGGTTGGTGAAGGATTGTGTTTGGTTTCTCGTGGATTGCGCTCATTGCGTCAAATTTCATGCAAAAATAAAGGATGGATTAGCAATAATCCAAATATGTACACACCAACAACAGAAGGAAACACTAGAGATGTAGGAGAAACAACTGGAAAAAAATGAAAGAATCCGCAAACTAGTGGATGAAATTGACGCACTACAGTGTCAAATTGAAGATCTACAGATCAAATTGAAGGATAAAAGCATGACGATGGAGTAAGAAGAAACCATAATTGTTCTGACAACAATGGAGGAGTAACTCACTCTTAAGGGTCCTTTTTTTTGCTAGTTTTTTTTATGTTAAAATGTAAATTTATATTGTTGTTGCAATAGTTCTGTAGAATGTATAGCAGTAGTCACGTAGCAAGGGATAATTCTATAATTTGGAGACCCAATTGTTCTCCAAATTCGACATGAAGGATCTTGGTGCTGCAAATTATATTTTTGGCATGGAAATTAAATGAGATTTAGCAAAGAGGAAGCTCTGGTTAAACCAAAGGAAGTATGTCGAGACAATATTACAGAGGTTTGATATGAAAGATAGTAAACCAGTGAAAGTTCGTATTCCTATAGGTGTAAAGTTATATTATGAACAATTTCCCAAGTCACAAGAAGAGGAAGAGGAAATATATTGTGTTCCATATGCAACTGTAGTGGGTAGCCTAATGTATGCAATGGTCAATACTAGACCACACATTGCACATGCAGTGGGATTATTGAGCAGGTTTATGTCAAAACCAAGGAAGGAACATTGGAAAATAGTGAAGCAAGTTTTCAGATATTTGTGTGGCACTAGTGATTATGGTTTGTGCTATTAAGGAAGACCATAATTGGACAGATTTTTGGACATTTGTGGATTTGCTGATGCAGACTAGGATGGTGATCTAGATCAGAGAAGATCTACAAGTGGGTATGTGTTTAACCTATTTGGAGGAGTAGTTAGTTGGGTGAGAAAAAGACATTTTGTAGTGGCTCTTTCAACTACAGAGGTTGAATACATGGAATCCACACATGCAAGCAAGTAAGCAGTTTGGTTTCAGAGATTGTGTTCAAGTATGGGGTTGGTACAACGAGTTATAAGGATAGATTGTGACAGCGAAAGTGAAATTTTATTGGAAAAGAACTTTCCTTATCATTCAAAGACAAAGCACATTTATGTTCAATATCACTTTGTGAGGGATGTGGTTGAGGAAAAAAAGGTGTTTCTCGTAAAGGTGGACACTTTGAAGAATGTTGCAGATTCATTGAAAAAGTCTGTGAGCACTGAGAACGTTTCTTTGTGTAGAGAAACAATGGGAATTGTAGTGATGGACCAATGATTGAGTTCTTCGATGACCCCCCTATGTGGAAAAGAAAACAATAAGTGGAAGAATGTTGGTGTGTGTTATACTATTTCCACGACTAGTTGCACACGCGAGGGGGAATTTTTTTTTAAACCCCATATTAGGTGGGAGGACCAACCTATGGTTTTTTGCATGGGTTTTTCACATGGTTTTGGGCATCACGGTTTTTGTCCATGGAATTTTGTACACCCAATCAAGGAACTATGGTTATGTTCTAATTGAGGGTTAATGGATTGGGGTTTATGAATGCTTCGACATGTATATATATGTATTATAAAATTGAAATGAATATAATGAAAAATTAATTTGGTAGTCACGGTTTTTGGATCCAGGGGAAAATATCTGTGTATATTTGTTTTATGTTTTATGCTCTCGCTATTGTTTATTTTATGTTTTAAGAATTCATTTGCAGGTAATTTTTGTACAGGGTTAAAACCTACAGAATGGAAAATTTCACATACATAATGAATTTATCCAAATTTGTAAACATGGAGGGAATGAGCATTCTGGACCTCCAAACAAAACTATCTCTTACCATTATTGAATCAATAACATGATGTTTTAGAGAAATAAATGGAGTTAACATGAAATTATTTTTCCTTTTAAGAAAATTTAACCCATGGGAGAAAATTTTGAGGGAGGGGGATTAGATGGGTATTTTGAACATAGTATGAAACTTTATCTCATAAAAGTCATTTCCCAAAGCCATCAGAATTTTGATACAAACACATAATCCAACTTTTTTGGGAAATTTATATTGCTACGTAGCTTACACTTTTGAAACAATGAATCGAAGACACCCCCACTAAGAGAGAGGATGGGACATAATCAAGGCTATTGACAAGAGTACACAAGAAAATGAAATAAAGGAAATATGAATGATATATATCCATGCATTATGAAAATAGGTAATAAATAAAGAGGACAAGGACAACTTACCCACAATGGTTGATTTGTAAACAGTCATTCCATATTTCTCACTCTTGTTTCTCACTCTTGTGGCATGTTGTAGAGAGTTGAAGAACTAAGATCTCACCCGTTTTTGTGTTCTAAATGATATTTCTCTCTTAGACATAACAACATCAACATATATATATCATCTCTTAAGATGGAATCCTACAACTTGGACACATAAAGAAGTTTTGTTATGTTAGGAGATGATTTTCCTTTTGCACAAGAGCTTGATGTTACAGACTGTCACATAAATAATATATATTTTGTACATTGTTTAGATATGAAGAGAATATTGACAGTAATTATGTGAATATTAATTAGTAATTTTTATTAGTCTTTGGATATTATTTTTATTCTCATCTATGCCTTTTTATTTATCATATTTTTCCAGTAGGATTGAAATCCCTATCTAAGTGTTTGGAATTGGTCACATTGAAACTAGGATTTTGCCCAAATATATCCAATGAAGGGATTTCCCATATAGGGGCCCATTGTTTACATAATTAAGAACAATATTTGTACAGGTAGATACCATTATTTAAGTGAGCTTGTACTTTTCTAACAAAATTTTATATGAAATGAAAGTATAAAATATGTTTATCAAAATGATGTTTTCTGAAGATGTTTTCTACTTCCTAATGGACATTATATCTCCAGGTATATAGGAGTTGGAGATGTTGGATTAGTATAAATTGTTAATGGTTTCCCAAATTTCAAGATTATTAATGTTTCCTAGTACATACATGTTTTGATAATGGTCTGAAATATCTTCCTTAATTGCAAAAACTTCACTAACCTGAAATTCAAGGTTGTTCCAGAATTTCTTTGTCGTTTTTTCTAAAATTTCTTTACAATGTAAATGTATCTCTGAATTAGATATCAAAGGTTCTACAGTGTGGATGATGTTGAAATATTGATTGTATCCAAGTCTTGTCAAAATTTGCAAGAGTTGAGTCAGATTTAAATTTCAATTCATCCTTCCCTGTATATCTTTTGAATGTAAGAAAACATTTTAACATTTAAATATGTGCTATTTGTGCATATGGATGTCTCATATTGTCCAATCTTAGATGTTTGGTTTTTATCCACTTAGCATTGACAATTATTATAAACTTATAGAACATAACGCTAGTTTATTTGAGGAATGTAATGGTCAATGCTTTCATGCCTACAAAATTTTGGATAAACTCAAGCTTCAATCCTTAATTCAATTTACCACAAGTTCTGATTCATATGTTGGTTGGGTGCAATATTTAATGGATGGACAATCCTTTTGTAATATATTATGCTGTAAATGTACATTTTATTTTGTACATAACAGTTAGTTGCTTCCCATTCATAGAAGATTTAATTTATTAACCAAAAAAATATGTAGAAAAAATATAGACAATCCTTTGGGAAACAAAAATGTTCAATACAAGATGTGATGGTAAGTTTCCAAGAATAAAGTTACTCAATGATGACAATTAAGTTCCTCTCATAAATATATTTCCTTTTCTAACTAGTCAATTGTTTTCTCTGTTGAAATTCTAGACACAAAACACAAGAGCCAAATTAAACATACCTTGTGTTTTCTCATTCTTCTCTTGAAAGAAAGGTGCACAAGAATTCTAGATGATAGTGCCATGGAAGGCCATGTCTTAATCACACCATGGCCATATGTGTTAATCTGGACTATTTAATAGTTTCATAATTCATAATTAAGATGAATTTCTGCTAATTAAGATGAATTTGAACTTATGCAGATTTTAGAATCACTTCATTTGCAAAATTACCTTTGCATTACTTAACTTCTCTCTTGAGAAAATGGGAACTAGACGAATTTGACCCTTTTATTTATCATATATCAGGTTAGAGGGTTTAATCCAATGAATTCCATCGTTCTTGAATCGAGTGTACACAATAACATTCAATCACAATAGATATTCATTCCAATATAAACCCATAGGGAGAAACTATACGGCTCCTTTGCAGCATTCACCCCCATGCACATATAATGCTCAACATTTAGGTGTTGAAAACAAAATAGAGATAAATCAATGGTAGTAACATATATTAGAATTATATTGAATATGCTATTTTAGAGTAAAGAGCTAGATGTTTGAGTACATGGAGGATGAGATTCAATATCCATATAACTTGGCATAAACAGGGTATGATTTACCTTACAAAGATCATACCAATAAATTCATTTCCAATAAATAGACTTAAATACGACTTTCATATGAAATGATATGGTTAATAGAAACATACATAGAATTTGAGTGATAGAAAAAATATTCATATAATCCATACCAAACATACATGACTTTCAGCATAGTTGTTGCCATTAGTAAAGGAGATTGGAGTTTTCTCTAGTGATCTAAATAATAAAAACTAAACATTGCATGATCAATTTTATTAATATATCCATGACTGAACATCTCTAATGGGTGTGCCTTGGATTGCGAATAACCTAATATTATCAAGAAATTCATTCCTTCCACTCAAAATAACATGGAATAAGTCATTAAACTATTTAGAGAGCGGGTATAACCCTTGGGAAAACAATTGTACAATTTGTTGTAATTATTGTATAGTTCCACTTTCTTTGTTCCATAAAAAATGACATCGGGAGATAATTTATCAACTATAGGACGAACATTTTCTACGGATGGATCCAAAAATTCTAGCTCTTTCGAAACTAAAACTTGGCCATTAGAAAAACATCTACTGATTTCACCATTAATCCCTTTTTGTAAACTCATGAATGTTTTAGACCACGAAAATTGACCAGGAATATGCAGTTCAATCAATGAGCCAAAGTACTTAGCAAGAGAAGAATCCACCACATTACAAAGAAATATGATGTTTTTTTCACTCCATACATCGCTCTCATGAAAACACTACCCTTTGTTCATGACTTTACCTTCCCAACCTAAAGGATGTTTCTCATACGTAGTAATATCACAATGAAATTTTCAATCCTACTATTCCTTTCCGTGTTTGCACCACTTTTCTCCTTGGGGTCCATGTTTCCCTTCAACACTGGGAGAGAACCTTTAACATGAAAGATCTTGTCCTTAGACCAAATGCCATTTGAAAAGTCTAGTAAATTCAAAGAATAAGCAGTCCTATATTCTTAAGCATGAGTAGCTTTGGTAGCATAAGTAGATCCATAACCTATAGTAACATATTGAGATAAAGAACTGTAAGTAGAAGCAATAGATTATGCAATAGGCTAAGTTGTTGATCCAATGGTTGATTCAAGTGATTAAGAAGTCAATTTAGTCTATACATATACAATCCATTTCCATATCTAGACCCACCAGCCTTAACCTACCACAACCTACCTCCTAGGTAAGTTGGTTTGGTTGATTAAGGAGATGGATCACTAGTACTAGCAGCACATACGAGAGTATATCTAATCAAATCCTACCTAGCAATTACAACATATATAGGAGAATTAGTTACTTGGAGATCTGCCTAATGGATGGGAAACCACTGCACGTGTAACCCAGTAGAGCCATAGCCAGTTCCAGGTCCATAAATAGCTGAACGAGTCGTTAAAGGTGCAGGAGGAGCATCCACACTAGCTAAAGTACCAATACTTTTCATTTTAGTTCCATATCCTTAGCCATCAGTAAATCCAGTAGCAGTAGCATCCACAACATCGTAAGTAAAGGAAAACAACACTAGTCACAAGAGATAAGCTAATATCCTTTCCAGTTCCATAGTTTGTTCACTATTGAAATAAAGAAGCACCAATAGAAAAAAAAAGGAGCAAGTGGATAAAGACCTAATAGTAGTTCAAGCAACATATCAAGGTGTTCAATATATAGGTAAGGGTAGGTGGGATGAAGATGGATTTGTAAAGTTTTGGCACAGAGAATGGCCATCCTGTGCTTGACTCATCGTTGAAGCAGTTCACAAAACAAATGATCGAAAATAGGGGAAAAAGTTATAGCAGAAACCCAATTATGCTTTTATTTTGGAGCGATAGGCTGGAAAATTAGAATTTGAGCTGGGGGACACGTGATGTATCCATTTAGGAGTGACGGGTGGTGATTAATGGTCACATACCTACATGCCACCTTATGTATTAATTGTTCATCGCCTTCTAGGTATTACATCGTGGATGTATGTGGTGATCCCCAAGCACTCAGTGACATCGACATTCTTTGTTGACAGGCATAATAAGTTTTCTAACGGGCATGGTTTTCAAGCTAAATTGTGGCATCCAAAGAATACTCCTATTCGATTTTTATAGGTATTTTTAACTTTTACATTGAATAGCGAGATACATTTAATCATCCTCCTTTTTAATTTCACTTTCAAATGTTAAATTTGTCCCGTGATTAATAGCAAATTTTAAATACACAACCACCACTTTTTCACTTAAGGATAAATGAAAGGGAATAACTAAAATCGACAATGTTGACAATTTTGAGTAAGGATGGATTGTTACAGTCATAATAGAAAAAAAGTGATTCTATTGTTTGTTAGGATTAACTTTGACTCGGGCATTGATAGTTCATAGTGAATGGTCTCATCTATTGTATTATGCTAGTTGTATGCGGTTGGAAAGAAATTTATCAATAGGTTTGTTAGTCACCATTGTAATGTGCCAAGGGTTGAGAAAGTTATGGTTCCTTGACTAGTGTAAGGGGCCCAGATCCCTCACACGTTTGGTGAGGGTTTTGGCCAAGGACCGATGGAATTTTGCTGGGCTTGGTTTTTCAGTGGAGTTGAGTTTTTTCCATGGTATTTCTTGGTGTTCTTTATGGAGTTCGGGTTTTGAGTAAGGATGGACTATCACAACCATAATGGAAAAAAAGTTATGCCATTGTTTGTTAGGATTAACTTTGACTCGACACTGATAGTGTAAGTTAATGGTTTCATCCATGGTATTATGTTAGTTGTATTTGGTTGGAAAGAAGCCTATAATTAGTTTTATTATTTTCCATTGTAATGTCCCATGGGTTGAGAAAGTTTGGGCTCCCTAACTAGCTTAATGGGGCAAGGGTTGGGCAAGGCTCCCTAGTAGCCATGGTTTAGGCCAAGCACTAATGGAATTACTTTGAGCTTGGTTTCTCCCTGGAGTTGGGGTTTTTCCATGGTATTTATTGGTGTTCTTTATGGATTTGGGGTTTTCCATTGTATTTCTTCGTATTATTTATGTGTGTAATTTATTTGGGTTCCTCATTAGCTTTATTTTCTTTCCTTTTAACTTATAATTGTGATATCAAAGCTGATGGTAGATCTAGTATTAGAGGTTTGGTATTGTGGATGGAGCTTAGAGTGGCCAAGGTGCTAGTTGTGGCTAGGATGAAGAGAGAAATTTTTTTTACAAAAAAGAGCAGGATGCAAATTATGGTGGCTAGGGTTTCTATGTAATGAAATCACATAGGTGAGTGAACGAATGAGCTGAGTATGGAGGCATCTGAGGCCAAAAATAAGAAAACAACTGTAACGACCCATTCCCAAGTATATACAAAACGATATTAGCATGTGAACGATATAGGCATGTGATAGCTACACCTGCCTATACCGCCCACATCGCACTAGTACACCTAACTACTAATATCAAGCTTACCTAAGTTAGAAATTAATGATAAGGTTTCAGACTAAAATTCATATGGGTTTAGCATAAAGTATATAAAAAGGATTAATGAAAAGAAAATAAAATTTTAAATAATTAAAATACATACATATACTCAAATTTGAGTTAAATATTATAACATAAGCCTTAATCTTAAATATCCTTCAAAGTCAAGCCGTATACTTCTTAAACAGATTAAATAAACCTAAAGATCACACCTCCTCTTAAATGCCACTGACATCTCCTTAAATGCTAATCGTATCATCCTTTAAGAAGACCTTATCTAGATGGAGAAGAGGCGGTGAGGAGGCTGAATGGCGGTGGGGGAAAATTTATATAAGGAGGTTTTGAGGGAAAGAACGGGGGGCGGTAAAAGGGAGATTGAATGGTCACATTTAACTGTTTGAGGAGGAGTCTCTGGTTCTTGGAAATCTGGGCACGGGGGCAGAGGAGACATCCTCTGGGTCTGGGATTGTTCCCGGATTTGGCTGGGAGGATTGGATTGTCCCGGTAATCTGTTCTGCTCACGATAGCATCAGCATCACTGGGAGGAGAGCTATCAGCAGAATCCAGGTGAGAGCTATCAGCAAAATCCAGGTATTTCTTTTAGGTATAGAATTGTTTCTCCATTTAATTTCACTGCAAATTTTCATTTGAAATACATCACTGCTGAATATATTTTGTCTGCAATTAAATCTCTGTGTATGGAACTTTACATTTCATTGAAATACGTTACTGCTGGGTATACATTTAGATTAATATGTGTCTGAAATGCAATTTCTGTACTTAGATTAATATTTGCCTGAAATAAAATTTCTGTATGTTAGGGAACCTTACAACAACACCAACATGTTTGAGATAATGCCTCCATTATTAGGCTTACTTAGTTTGGATTGGGTTGTTAAGGAAGTTGAGAGATTCTCTCAACTTCTCTCTCTAAGATTAGGATTAGTTCACCTATATATATTTGATGTATCTCTGATTATTTGAATATAGAAATAATTATTTGTGTGTGTATCTCTGCTCTCTCCAATTTCTAATATGGTATCAGAGCCATTTCTGGCTTGATTCCCTCACGGGAAGGCCAGGAAGATGTGAGAGCAATAGTAGATAGTTTAGTGAATTTATTTTTGAGTGAAAGTTTTTTTTTTGTTTTCCGTGTGTTTGGTGCAGTTGCATTTTTTAGTGTTTTCTATATTACCAACATTTGGAGGGCAAGGATTTTCCAGAATTCTTTGACTGGAGAAAAAAAGTAGCCATCATTCTCTGCAATTGCGCAGTCAGAATTAGCTGGACGAGTGTTGCAGATTATTGTTGCGTGAGCAGGGTCGCACGTTTCGCATTCCCATGCGGATCGATTCTCTCGGCGGCTGTTAACGTGCTGGACTGAAGCAAAATACTTGGAGTTGACCACCTGAAAGAGCAGAACTCCATTTGATGCACAGTCGCAGTTGCAATTTCATATCCAGCGGTGCTCGGCTTGGTTTCCGCGGCAAAAAGAATGAAAAACGAGCATCTGGCAGGCTGTAACCGATTCAATAGATGTATTTGAGAGGGGATTGTATATGCGGGGCAAGAATTTGATCAGTTTGGTGATTTCGTGGACTATTTTTCCAAAAAAAATCCCAGTTATTTGGAGGCTTTGGAATCTTGTAATGCTGCGCTGAACATGGATCTGATGGCCACAGGGTCAATACTTGCTCCAGCAGAAATGAATGGGCATGCATGGGAACACTGTATGGATCTGTTTTTGAGATGGGAAAGAGACCAATGCTCGCTCTGATCAGCGATTTTCGCTCTAAATCATGGCCTGTCAGAAGTCTACC
Source organism: Pinus albicaulis (assembly GCA_034641835.2). NCBI lineage: Eukaryota > Viridiplantae > Streptophyta > Pinopsida > Pinales > Pinaceae > Pinus > Pinus albicaulis. Next base: position 109,427,400 of record CM076572.1, read on the forward strand.
GCAGCCATGTAGAAGTCTCGAGCAGCGAAATCCGATAAAATTGTGCAATATCAGGAAGCCTGTCCACGTCTGCTAAAGCACATTGTGACCAGTATGTTGCAGCGTGAATGTGATGCGCCAAACCAGAAAACGGAGTGGGAACGTAAGAATTTAATATTTGCAAAGTTTTCTGAAACGTGGAATGGAACGAAAGATTTGCCCATGGAATTGTTCAAGGGTCGTCCAAGAGGTCGGTTGCCAATGATGCATCCTCTGCGTTTGTTGCAGAATCGGTGGATGCAATGGCGCTTTATTAATGCTTCCAAAGGCTAAGCGAAATTATGGGAGGCATTAATCGCGCAGAGATCCAAGCGTAACCCATCCGAAGCAGGGAAGCAGCATGAAGATTTGTATCGCCCTCGGCTTCTTCTGACCACAATAGTTTATTTTGCAGAGTATTTCTAGCAGTTAATTTGTGTGTCCACGGCCCTGTTGTGAAAGAGAATCAGCTTTAAAGTCCGTGGTTAATAGAATAGTTATTAAGTTTTCTAATTTTGATAATTGAGTGGTGTGCATAGTTATTATTATTGAAGCAGAACCAATTATTGAGAAAATTAGCATTATTTAAATTAGTCGTTCTCTACGTTCTACAGGGACGAGAGAACAATTGGCAAGTTTGATTGTGTGAATTTGTTATATGCTGATCTTGTTGTACTATGGGCCAAGGAGCATCAGTTACAAGTTACAATATGAGAAGCAGGTCAAGTTGTTAGATTAGCTCTTGAACACATTCAGTATTCAGACCATTTGCCTAGCCACTGATGGATAGCCGAAAGCAAAATATCCGACAGATGGTGATTGGTCCATAGGATGGTTCATCACTTGTCGACTCTTATCGCGAAGCCCCGACGAGGCGAGTTGTCAATGTATTTTGATCTTGCAAAGTTCATTGTTAAATTAGAGAAACAAATGTATTTTAAATGGGTTGAATGATAGCTCGAAAATGGTGGAGAAAAGAGCGTTGTCTATGAGATCTCAGAGTGGCTACAAATGTTAATGAAGACCAAGGCAGACAAATGTTTGTAGTGATTTAGTGTGTTCTCCATTTTTTGTATTAAGCGGTAAAGGGGGACTACAAGGGATGTACTTACTCTGTTATTGAGCTTACTTAGTTTGGATTGGGTTATTGAGGAAGTTGAGAGATTCTCTCAACTTCTTTCTCTAAGATTAGGATTAGTTCACCTATATATATTTGATGTATCTTTGATTATTTGAATATAGAAATAATTATTTGTGTGTGTATCTCTGCTCTCTCCAATTTCTAATAGGGCACTATAAAAGGTGGAGAGCTGGGGACGAAGCGACAACCAGGCCTAGAGGCTAAGGAGAAGCGTCGACAGAAAGTAATAAGTCAAAAGTTGCAACAAAGGTTATTTGGGGGATACATCATATATTACGATGATCGAGATAACCATCGTGGGTAAAGAACAACTCAAGAAGTAGCCTATGTGAGATGTCAGAAAGATAGAACGAAAGCAATAGAGAGAGTGAAGTCATTTTTGTGGGGTTGGGAGGCCCGGAGGCGAAAGTTCATGAAGCAGTTGGAGATAGAGCAGAGACCAAGAAATTGTTGCGTCCAAATGTAGTTCTAGTCTGGAGTGTGTATTTGGTAGTGGCGTGGGCCTGGAATAAATAAGGGTGCACACATGTCTCTAAGATAACCAATAGTTATGGGAGGTTGGATAAATGGTGGCATAAGCGACATGATCTAGCCGTGAGATCTGATCCACACACCAATATGACGAAAGAAATATGCACATGTCAATTAATTATTTCGATAATAATTCTATTATGAAGTTCTTCATGATGAGATTGTTGAGATTCATTATCCTCAACAGGAGGCATGAATCTCAACAGTTCCTATTGACCCATTCTCTCCATTTTGTTTTATCGCCGCATATTCTAGTTCAGATAGCCTGAAGTTTCAACCATACGACTCTACATCCACTGGCACATAAGTAAGGTTTCACACTCCAATGATCTGAGGAGGCTTCGTGCATAGCGCCTCTGATGTGTCGAAGGTATCTAAAATAAGAAATATCATAGAAGTTGGAAACTTCATCTACAGAATCTTCAATCTCATAATCAGGTGTTGTACCAATAAACTACTTCCTAGAATCTGAATATTCGTAAACTACAGAATCGGTTCCTGCTTCGTCCCAATCTCAAGCCTCACTCCACGCTGCTGAATGATCTGTCTCTGTGAATCAAGCGCATGAAACGGTCAAAGCTATGCAAACTATGTTGGTGACTGAGGTCTATCTTAAACCCTGGTTGCTCGCTCCTTAGGTACCTGAAAGATAATATTATCCGAGTAGGCTGAAATCCTTGACCCTCAGGCTCATCATATTTGCATTGTCATCTCCATGAACCAATAAAATATATGACTGCGTGGCTTCACAAAAATTTCATGAACATCACATCAAGATTGTAGATTGATCTGTAGAGCTATGACTTGAGTTGAGGCAATAGTTAAAATCATAATTAATCCACATCCGACATTTGTATTGCAGCTTCCTAGAATTTCTGCAATCCAGATAAGCTTGATTCATCAATGATAATAAAACATATCACTCTTCTGTCACGCAGGAATTTCAAGGTCGTAATTTCGCGAAATGTCATTGATCAAGAGTGAGTACTAATAATTATGTAGGAACCTTATAAATTTATTTTACGAATTATAATTTTTTTAACATTGAACGAACATTTTTAGTTTTAGTTTTTCAACAAAAGCACACCACTACGATACACATGACCACATTCCAACTTGCTTTGTTCAATTTGTGTGGATGAGCCGAAATTGCTTCCACTAATGGACAATTCACCGTGTCCATGTCAATTTTGAAATGCACGTCTAAGGCGAGATGAACATCAACGTCTTTTCTCACACCATTTATTCCTCTTCATCCTCTTCACCACCACATTTGTTGTATCAATGCCTATTCATGAAACACAATGGAATTCGAAATAATTATATCTAGACATTTTTAATACAACTATAATGCAGGATGTTTATATAAACAAACATATCATTTGAAGATTGATGTTATGGGCATTGAAAATTTATGTTATGGGCACTAAGATAAAGATTGAGATTGTTTTCTCATGAAGTAAATATACATAGTAAAATCTTACATGTATATAGTAAAATCTTCTTTTACGTATATAAAAGTCTTACATGTACATAGTAAAATTTTCTTTGAGAGTATATCTATTTTTATTAAAAGCTTCATTATAATGAGAATTGTTTAATGTCATAATTGCTTTACTTTCATGTTGTTATTATTTTAATTATAAAAGAATAATAAATGTTATTTTTTCAGAATTTTATTTAAGTCCAAGTAACTTTAAAATATATAAGTATTATTGGAATTTGGATGGATTAATAAAAAAATAAATCATAATTGTAAGACTTGTACGTAGTATATAATATATCTTAATAATATTGTTAATGATGATTTGTATTCAGTAAAATTTATTTTTGACACATATCATTTAATATTTATAATTTATTTAATGAATTAATAAGTTATAAAAACATTTAGTATTTATATAGGATTTGAAATTAAAATTTAATGAGTATATTAGTAGAAGGTGATAAGCTTTAATTTGTAAAATCAAAATTGTTTTTTGTTTTTTAGTAATATTATTGTTAAAATAAAGATTAATCCTTATGAGTTTTTAGGTGAGGTTGGGTATTTGTCAATTCTCAAAATGTCCTGTGATAAAAGACTCTATCACCTATACAATCCTAAGAAAAATGAAAAATGAAAAAATCTTTTGCAATTGTCCATCACATCCTCACATTCTATTTAGTTTTCAAGATACTTATCAAAGTACAATTTTTTAAGGTTTTTCAAGTTAAAAAAACTTTGATGATCTAGTATGTCACTTCTTTTTAAGTATTGAAATAAAATGTTAAAGAATTTCAATTATTCTCTTATCTTCTTAATGCCCAATAAATTATAAAGATCTTAGAAGACATTAATCATCATCATATACAATATTATAAAATAAATTATTTTTCACTATTTACATTCTTAATAATAATGATTATAATGTTTTTTTTCTATTTCACAATGGACTTTCAAATTATATATTTATAAATTAATTTTAATTTTAACAATGTAAATATAGTGTTTTTATTTATAAATTTTATAATACATTGTTTTTTAATATATTTAATTATATTAATAATTTTTCTAAATTTAGATATAATTGGTTTATCTAATGACATCAAAAAAATTTAATAGTTTAATCTAATATTATTATCTTTATATTACTATTTTTTAAGTGAATTTGATTGAAATTTAATATAGTGTGAAGAAGCTTTTTATCATAAAAGTAGTTTACCTTGAAAATCATTTTTCCAAAATTACCTTTTCCCAAAATTTTATAGGATAAAAATGGAAGATTTTCAAGGGAAAAAAATGGAAAATTAGCCCATTCCCAAGTCTACAATGATAGAAGGCATGTAGGATTTTCTTGAGTACCCAAATCTTTTAGGAGGTTAGATTCATTGCACTTCTCTATGTTTATAAGAGAGATTGTTAGAATTAATGTTGATTTGGGACTAAGTAATTTTGGACACATAATTTCTTGCAACATGTTATTATATTAATTGTATTTTGTTGGAAAGACTTATAAATAAACTTATTAATCTCCATTATAATATGCCAAAAATTAAGTTTAAGCTCCTTTATGTGAAACTTAAGAAATTACTTACTTTTAAAGTATAACATTATTATTATAACAATAAAATATATAACAATTTAATTTATATATGACAAACCATTTTTCAATCGTGTAGTCTAAAAAAGCAGCATTTTGGTCTAGAATCCGGCAAAGATTTTATCAAAATCTTGTTTATAGTTGTTAAACTTTAGTATTTTGAGTGCACTAAGGGTTTTTGATAGTATTGAATCCATTTCCACTATCAAAAATGGATTCCAAACACTCCAACTACCTGATTTTTTGAATTTTAGTTGCTTCCGGATATTCCACTGCCTCAGTAGACAACTTCTTTTTCAACGACTTAAAACCTACAATAAATTTTTTGATGACCAAAATATATACAAATAAATAAATAGATATATAATCAAAAGTGTTTTTTAGTGTATGGTTGTGTTAGCTACTTTGGAGTTTGAATTTATATTATTATTGCTTTCAAAAGAAAATCTTCTAACTATTTTCTATTTAAATTTATATTATTATTATATTTAATTATTTTATATTTAAATTATTATATTTGATTAATTTATATTTAAATTTATATTATTATTTTTGATATTTATTTTTTAAATCATTGATTCTAATTAATAATTGTTTGATTAAAAGTTAAAAGTTTTTTTTTTTTTTAATTCTATTGGTTATGTTTTTATTTTGTAATGATTTCATTATCATAGTGTACAACTCTGGTATGACAGTATTGACTTAGTATTAATTCAATATGTGTTTAAGTGTTTAAATTGGTATTACAGCGGAAGGGTTCAAGAGCTTAAAAATAGCTGATGGTATATATTGCTTTTTTATCTAGTTCTTGTATTTGATTCTTTTCCTATGAAGTTTCCCAATAAACTCTCCCAGCTTTTCCACAAACCCCTCACTGAATAGATTATCCCCTCACTGAATAGATTATCTCAAGAGCTAGCTGCCAAAATATTTTTGCATAACTTTCCCCTGTCTTTGAAGACTCACATTCTAAAATGAAATGTTTTTATGTTTCCACCTTTCAGGAACAACAAAAGATACATACTCTTTTCTCCCACAATTTTTTTGGCGCCATTTTTCACAAGGGAATTGCAGAAAATTAATCAGGCTCTCAAAAAAAGATTGGCCTCCATATATGCTTTTTATTGATAATTATGAATAAAATTAAACTCTCCAATACAATATTTGTTCTATACATTAAATATAATTAAAACTTACATTAAACATAAACATAATTAAAATTAATTGATGTTACTGTAGAGGCACCGCCCCTTTGCACGTTGCATAGTCATTATATGTTTTGCTACAACCCGGCATAGCTGGCATAAATGAGCTATGATAATCTGTATTTTATTATTTTATAAAACTTTTAGATCTAATTAATATTCGGCGAAAAGTGTGTGGAGGTATCTAAAAGTCATGGTCATTGGAATTAAGTGATTACCACGTTGGTTCATATCTGCTGACTTGAGAGGAGTGGGCACGGTCATGAAAATCAAATATACTTTAGGTTGGTTTTTCAAGTCGATTTGTGATCTCAACATGATAGTGGATATCAATTAAATTAAAATATAAATAAATTATTTAATTATATTTTGTTGTGATTTAAAAATATTCTTTTTTTATAAATTAATTAACTTAGTATGTTTTATTCACTAAAAATTAAAAAATATTTTATATTTTTTAAAATTTTAAAAGTAAAATTTCATTAATTTTATTATATTTTTTTCACATTTTATGTAAAAAAATGTTAAAAATGTAACTTGTTTTTACATTAGTTGCATGTATTATGACTTTACAATTTGGAATGACATAGTGAAATGGTTTTTCTATTTTACTTTTAAGACTAGGAAAAATTGAGTTAAGACCAACAAGAATTGAGTTAGTTAATATTGTTTTACGTAATTATTTAGGAAAAAGATAATATTTAGTGATTAGTGTGGATTGTTTATAACTTTGATAGATAATGTGAATTAATTTATTTTAGATTTTAGTGAAATTTTAATTAATTAGAAATTTATGGAAACAATATTATTATAGAGAAATACCTCGGGTCAGTGATTTAAACAAAAAGTTTGTGTTGAACTTCAAATTTCTTTTTTTTTTAAGAAGGAAAAAAACTGCTGTTATATTAATTATTAATAATAGTACATTATTCTTTCATGATATTCTCAACCATATACAGTGATAAATTCTACATAGAAATGTCATAGTCCGAGAAGTTTTGTAGGATGAGAAGATTCGAGAAGAACTATGACCAATTAACTAATACATATGGAGGCATTAAACATACCATCCCTTTCCAAATTTAATCCATCATTATATCAGCCTTCCAGCTATGCTTGATAATAGTCGGGGCACAACATTGACAAATCACAAACAACCTGTTACATCTAATTAGGCCGTGACTTATACCTGGGTCATTCACCAGTCATGATAACCTAGGCGTTTGTCAAATTAAGATAGAAGTAAAATCAGGCAACTTGCAATCTATGTAAAGTATCCAAACCAGAACAGGCTCGCTTGCTCGCTGCACTTATGAATAATATTCATTACCTCAGGCAGCTCATATGATTAGGCTCTCTTGTTTTACTATCACAGTTATGGTCCTCACCCATTTCATCAGACAATGAGAAGTATCATCTCCAGGCTCGGATCTCTTATTGTGAGGAGTCAGTCAACCATAGATCGCATGCATAGTGGAGATATAAAACATAAGGTTAATCATTGAGTAGGCTTGTTTGTAATGTCAAGCTCGCTTGTTCAGGCTCGCTTGAGGTAACTGAAGTGGGAAATACAAAATTGTGGTCCGATTACTCGCTCGCTTGATTTTGCAAACAGTTAGAGAATGTTGTATCATCTATAAAATGTTAAACAAAAACGATACCAAAAACAAAATGATGAAGTGAAACCATCATGGAATGTCCATGTCTCTGGACCAGACACAGATATTATCTCGAAAGTATACCATCCTTATAATGCCTTCCATCATACTGAGTGCCTTATTTGATAGCAGATCTGCTCTGGAATTTAACTCCCTGTAAATGTGTTGCAGGGGAGGGCGTTTTAATTTGTTCCATAAATCTTTAGTCGTTGCTATCGAACCATAGATAGCCGGTACCGATAGAGAATAGTTGCCATTTATTGCCCCAATAATTATGTTAGAATCCCCATATATGCCAGATATCTCAATCTGAATATTATGTAGAAATTTTGATATTTAGAGACTATTAACTGTTACGATTATCTCACAATCACACACTATTTTAAAGACACCATGTGTCCACCAAAATCTCTTCTTATTGATGTCACGTAAAGTAAATCAATTGCATGCATACATTAAAACCACAAACAATCACACATATGAACATAGTATTTAATGGGAAAGCTTAAAGCTGAAAACCCCACCCCAACTATCTGTATACTATATGTCATGGAGATCATGTAACGATCATAGTACAAAATCTCATCACAAGCTCTCATGCACACCCTCAATTGCTACACACTATCAAGCTAGATCTAGCAAAACACATGCTCCTATATTTTGTCGCTTGATAGCCAGCCTCTATTGCGCAATCCAAGATGACTAATAGCTTGATCCAAGTTCGAATCCCACTAGTATGCACTGCGCAATCCTCATTGGTATCTCCATCAATGTGTGTGCAAATCTCATGCACCAGTATAGTCACAACTGATAGTCACACTTGCTCTTTCACCTACCTCTTCACTGGTCTCTACTGAAACTGTCCATGCACTGAAGTTAACTAATGTATTCTTTAGTTGATTTATGAGTTAATAATTAGTGAATTAATTAATAATTAATTCACACCACTCTCACTAGTGTGTCAATCAGTTAGACTAGATACAACTAGCTCAACTATGTTTAACTGAGTTAAACTGAATACAACTCCACTAACTTCCTCAATCAACTCCACCAAACTGCAGCTCACTGGATTCCTGGCCCCCGATTCAACCGCCCGCGGCTCCCACAAAGCCTAGGAATAACGTAATTGAATTCATCACATCGGGCCATGTTTATAGCCACTCAGCGCGAAGTGCTCCAAGAGAATAAGATAATGTTTAGAGTCCAAATATTATTAAGAGCTAATAATATTCGACATATCTCTTTTTAGACTGGCAATCTAAAAATAGATTCCGCCCAATATGTCTAAAAATAGAAGTCCATCTATTTTTTCCAACTTGACCAACCATCCACAAATAGCATCCTGCAACTCATGGAACATGATCCATATGTCTAAAAATAGACATAGTCTAAAAATAGACTTTGCGCCAAAAATAGCCTGCGGGCCCACTTAGTGAAGGCGACTCCTTTCCACTAAGCTCATCATCTTGTTGCAATCTCAACACTCCCTCTCAACAAGATATGGATTATCTGCAACCCCTATCCTGCCCTTGTGGTATTCGAATTTTCTCCTGGTGAGCGCCTTCGTCAAGATATCAGCATCCTGATCCTCTGTAGGAATGTATGAAAGTAACATGATTCTCCGCTGCACACAATCTCTGATATGATGATACCGAATGTCAATGTGTTTAGATCTATCATGAAATACTGGATTAACCGAGAGTTTGATGCAACTCTAATTATCACAATAAATCACAGTAGGCTCTAAGTGTGAACCGAACAACCCGACCAGGATCTTCCTCATCCATATAGCCTCGCATGCAGCCAAACTCGCTGCCATATATTCGGCCTCTGCTGAACTGAGTGCCATGGATCTCTGCTTTCGCACCGTACTAAGAAGCTGGCCCAGTGACTCGATACGAAAATCCTCGGGTGCTCTTCTTGTCGTTGGGTTCCCGCCCAGTCTCGCCACAACGAAGCCACATAGCTTCACCTCTGTCCGATCTTAGCCCTTGTAAAATACTTGTCAGGTATTGCCTCTAAGATATCTCAATACCGCGCCCGCGCCTTCAAAAGAGCTTGGTAGGCTTAACCATAGCTTGTGAAAGCTGGTTAACTGCATAGCATATGTCGGGTCGTGTATTGACCAGATACATAAGCGACCCCACCAACTATCAATAAACAGTGGCATCCACTACCTCCGCCGAAGTAGCATCCTCCTTCCTCCAACCACCAGGAAGAGGAGTATCAATAGGCTTGCAACCATGCATGTTGAATTTCTCGAGTATCTCCCGGGCATACTTACCTTGAGAAACAAGCAGCCCATCACTGTGCTACCAAATTTCTAATCCCAAGAAATAATGAAGGAGGCCCAAGTCCTTCATCTCAAACTCTTTTGCAAGATCCTCCTTGCATGAGAGTATCAACAACTCATCACCTATCAAAATCAAATCATCTACATAAAGCACAATGATCAGCAACTTACCCTCCACCACAATCTGGTATAGGTTAGGATCCACCTCACTCTTGGAGAATCCAAGTCTGGTGAAATAACTGTCTATCCGTGTGTACCAAGCACGAGGTGCTTGTTTCAACCCATACAACGCTCTCTTGAGCACACACATCTGAGCTGTTGCTAAAGATCTCGAAACCTTTCGATTTGCTCTGTGTACACCTCGTTACCTCAATGAATCAGGTGAGAGGTAATCACATCCATCTGATGAATGTGCCACCCCATCTGTGCTGAGAGAGAAAGAATCGTCCATATGGAAGAATACCTTGTGACAGGTGCAAAGGTCTCCTCATAATCGATCCCCTCAATCTGTGAAAAGCCTCGGGCAACAAATCTTGCCTTATACTTCTCCACACTCCCGTCAGCTGCCTGCTTCACTTTGTAGATCCATCTCGAACCCACCACTGATTTACCCTCCGGTCTCGGGACAATCTCCCATATACTATTTCTGAAAATCAAATCATACTCTTCCACCATGGCATCTACCCATGCTGGGTCCTCCACAGCTTCCTTGAAATAGGATGGCTCTGTCACGATACACTTTATCATGAGAGCCATGTTTCCAGTATACCGGTTAGGTGACTATCTCTGTCTACGCTGTGATGTAGGCGCTCCTACAACCTTCTCTGCATCTTGAGCCAGCCGCTCAGCTTCTGTAGTGCGCTTCTGCCCTCTGATGGTTGGCGTTGCCTGAGTGGTCTCTTCCACTCCATGAACCTCCTCTTGTGGCTGATCCACATCCTGAGACTCATCCTTAGGAAATAATAGCTCCTCATCTGCATGCAAGTGTAGCTCCCTCTCAAGCGAACATTTCATGGCTTAGTCCTCCTGAAATTTGATATCCCATCGCACAACAGTCTTGCGACTGTTTGGAAAATACACACGATAGTTGTGGGGCGTATCAGTGTACCCCACAAATATCCCAACCTTCGCAGTCGGCTCCAGCTTCTTCCTGGCATCCTTTGTCACATGAATGTAAACAGGTGAACCAAAAATCCTCAAATGGGAAATATCAGGCCTCTTACCAGAAAACGCCTCCTCGGGTGTACTCATGCCAAGTATCCTGTGAGGACAACGGTTCTGCACATATACTGCAGTATTGCATGCCTTCGCCCACAAGTGAATAGGTAGGCCCTGATCATGCAATATCGCCCGTGAAGCACCCACGATCGTTCTGTTCTTCCACTCAGCAACCCCATTCTGCTGTGGGTTATGAGGTGCTATGAGCTCTCTTCGAATTCCTTCTGCACTGCAAAAGTCCTTGAATTCGCCAGAGATGAATTCACCACCATTGTCGCTCCTAAGAGCCTTCACCTGCTTCCCCAATTCTTTCTCAACCAGTGCCTTGAACTCACATAACTTTGAGTATGTCTCGCTCTTCTTCTGCATGAAGAAGATCCAACACTTACGAGAAAAATCATCAACAAATATCACATAATACCTATGCTTTGTTGTCGAAGCTACTGAGAAAGGTCCACACACGTCTGTGTGAATTCTCTCAAGGATCGTCATGGCGTGACTATCCTTCTCATGAAAGGTGGCTTTCACAAATTTTCCCAAGGTACACCCCTTGCACTGATCTGACTGTGCAAGAGTGCCTTTAGGAAGCCCAGTAGAAATCTGCTGCAGTATCTTCAAAGCTCCATGGTGAAGGTGGCCCAATCTCCGGTGCCACAACTTGCCATCATCCCGGTTCACCACTCCTTCTACCTTGCCTGCCATTGCTGCGTAGCCATCTACCTGCAATTGATAAAGGTTCTTAACTCGAACCCCTATCCTCCGGGTCTCACCAGTTGCCTTACTGCGTAGGAAAGCCTTTCCTTCGCTAAAGACAACATCATATCCCTTGTCTTCTAACATCGCCACAGAGATAAGATTCTTCTTCAATCCTGGAACATGCATCACTTCCTTCAATCTGAAGGGTTTACCAGACTCCCTCTCAAAGGAAATGGTACCGATACCGGTCGCACTGTATCTACCATCATCGCCCATCTCGATGTGCACTCCAAGATCTTTCTCAACCAGATCAGTAAACAAATCTCGATCTCCTGTCATGTGAAAAGACACACCACTGTCCAGAAACCACACTGATTCCATCACACTTGAAACCAAGCATGCGATCGGCGAAAAATCTAGCTCAAACTGTGAGGCTAAGGCCTCTCCAGCTGCAGATCTAGCAACCTGCTTACTTTTCTTCTTCTACGGACAATTTGTGGCATAATGTCCATGTTGGTGACAATGAAAGCACTTCACCTTGGACATGTCCTGCTTCTTGCCTTTCACACCGGAATGAGAAGCTTTCTTGCTCTTCCCCTTCTTTGCTTTGGCAACCAAAGCACAATTCTCTTCATCATATGCCTTTGATGAAGATCTGTCCCTGGTACTTCGCCTTATCTCCTCTTGCACAAGGTCCGACCAAAGTCGCTCCCATCCTGGCAATTTCTCCCGACCATTGACAGAGTCCTGATAGGAATGCCAACTCTTTGAAAGCCCAAGGAGAGCCAAGCTCACCAAGTCCTCGAATATCAACGCAACCCCCACACTTCCCACTCTCATCCCCGCATTGATGAACTTCGTGGGAGGTACTTGGGCATCACTGGGTTTCCTTCTCCATCTTTATGTTCCCCGAAGCTTCTATCCTTGAGCGCCAACTTCCTCTGATTTCTCTTGCTTTGGAATAAATCTGTCAAAGCTTTCCACATTAAGAATGGATAAGCCTTACCATGAAGGTTGGATACTATGTGATCCTTCACGCCCTCCAATAGAATCCTTCGACACTTTGCTATCTTCTTTTGCCAAGCCTCATTTACGGCAGCATCGCTAGAAGTAGGCTTTGGGACTTCAGCATCTATGAACTCCTTCAACCCATTGTCATCTAGCACCACCTCGATCCTATCCTTCCATGCAATATAATTTGAGCTTCCCTCAAGGGAATACTCCAATCGCAATTTTTTGAAAGACATCTCAACTTCGACACCAAGAAAACACTGCTACAAATTCGAATTCCACCAGCACAAAACTCAACCGCTTCAATGTTTTGCAATTGCTCTAATGATCAATATCGCTCCGATACCATGTAGAAAATTTGAATAATTGAGATATTATTCACTGAGATTCTCCTGATCACACACTATTTTAGCTTCATGCATAATACAAAATCTCTTCTACCATTGATCATCACATGTGGAAATAAAATCAATTGCATGCATACATTAAAACCATAAACAATCACACATATGAACACAATATTTAATGGGAAATCTTAAAGCTGAAAACCCTAACTATCTGTATATTATATTTCATGGAGATCATGTAACAATCATAGTACAAAAGCTCCTCACAAGCTCTCATGC